>JABUQX010131502.1:12500-15000 GCA_015478945.1 Trachelipus rathkii
AAAATTTTTTTGAACCTTATATGTTTGCCAGACAACGTTTTTAAGAGTTTATTAGTAGAAAAACTTGAAAAAATACATCAATCGATAGATAATGAAGTGTAATTACTAATTAATAACGTATTATAAACTTATTATATTATTTTATAGTTTTAATGTGTTTTCCTTTTCATATTGCTTAAAGTCAACTAGTTTGTGCTTTTATACAGCTAATTTCTTCTGAACATATTCTCCGCTAGAAAAATAAATAACAGTAGTAGATAGTCATTTGGCAGAGACATACCAAAGCATGCTTAATCATCACAGAAAGCGTAAGTTGAATATATAAGACTGAAGACAGTATATTGCAGAAAATCAAAGAAATAATATAGAAAAACATTTTGAAGACATACATGTATATACGGAACCCATGACTTGCTTTAAGAGATAAAGATCTGCATGAGGGGATTTGAAGAACCTGATTAAAAGACTGCGCACTGAGATGGTGCATGTGATTGAAGTATTACCAAGGACGAAGATGCCGTCATAAGGACGTCTCGATGATTTTCAAAATGAACTGATTAATTTGTGTGGAATTATCATAAACATGATTGTCGCCGTTGCAAAAAAATTTTTTGTATCTGCTCCATATTGGCAGATGAAACTGCGGAATTGTCAGGCAACGACATTATTCTATATCATTAAGGTTTCGATTTGAAAAAATGACTGTTCCGAGAAGAATTTCTGAGGTTTGAAGTTCTTCGAAGTTCTTGAACATTTGTCCAAAAACGATTGATTTGTTTTTAGAAAAGGTTTTAAGCCGAGTCTATGCGTTGGTCAAGGGTACGACAGCTGCGCCGGATAGGTTTCAAAATGAAAAAAAGATTATATTTTCACTGTGGTAAGCCATCGGCTTAACTTTGGCATTAATGACCTAAAACATTATTCGGAGAATTTGAAATACTCTATTGCCACAATAGAAGAAAACTTTTTCAGAGAGTAAAACCCTAAAAAGAAAATACATTCCCCAACTTGCATAAACTTTTTGAAACCCGTTGGACTCAAAAATATAGTATTGCTATTTTCCATAAAAATATGATAAAATTGTTGATGGACAATCAACAGAAAAACAGCTTTTCTATTATTCGTTTCGGCAACAAGACCCAATTTCATTATTACCTCTTCTGTAATAGCCAAATTTTGCTTTAGTTGAGCCAGTGGTTAACATTATTCAAACAAAATATTACCTTAAGCAGTATTCTGATCATATCCAAGCATTTTAAAGGTTGTCAAAGATCAATGTAAAATTGCTGATCAATAATTGCTGAATCTTGCCTCCTTATCGCAATGTTATACGGCTGAGGTTTTTAGTAGAACTTGCACCACCTTGAAAGTACAATCTCAACAACATAAGCAAATCATCCTGCTGAAATCTTCTGTTGATTATTGGAAGCATTCTGTACTTGTGCCTTATCTTGAATCACTTTCATCCTCTTTAGAGACAAGATTTTCAGAAAACAACGTGCCACATTTTATCTTTTTCATTTGCATTCGTTTCTTATGTTAGGTGTTCCCGTAGGCAGTTTGCGTGGAAAAATAAAATGCTTTTCAAAGTCTTGTAATCTTGATGTCAATAAAATTGATACCGAAACTGACGGTATACCTTGTGGCTGGATAAAAAAATGGATAAACAAAAGTTGAAAGACTTGGAACTTACTGAGGTCATTAAAGAAGCCGACCCCTTTTTTCCTCAAATTAAAAACCTGTCTATTAATTGCAATGGTGCTACCGTGTTCAATCAGTACCATTGAAAGGTCTTTCAGCACTCTGCGAAGAGTAAAGACTTGGCTATGAAAAACAATGAAGAAAGACAGGCTTAATGACTATGTAGGATAAGTATTCATAAAAAAATAGTAGTGAAAAAATGAAGGAATTGGAAACAAATGTAATTGCGAAATTCGCTGAAAATCCAAGGCGTCTAATGCTAGTTTAGATTTAATATTAGTTACCATTCAGGACTCAGTACTCGCCAACCCCCAAAAATATTACCTTTACGTTTCTCAATAGGTTATTTTTATTTTTACTTCATGCACCTGATCACAAAATTTTTTTTAGCTTAGAATTTCTCTGACTATTTACATATCAATTAATAGTCACTACTGTAACTTTTTTATACTGTGATATAACCACAAGTCAAATCTTGCGTACACACACACACACACACACACACACACACACACACACACACACACACACACACACCACACAACACCCACAGCCGACACACACAGACCTACACATTATATTAATATATGTTCCTATAATGTATAGTATATATAGTTATAAGTCTGATGAGTTATAAGAGTGATAATATATAAGTAATCAATATATATACTATAATCTCACCACTCCGCGGAATCTCCAACCTTTGGCCCCCATCTTAAACGAAATCCTGCTCCCCTACCGTCGCCCATGTATTAGCAGTCTTTGGCTGCGCCAATGCTACTGACCTACTAACAACTGG
>JABUQX010131503.1:0-7500 GCA_015478945.1 Trachelipus rathkii
AGGAGCACTTTGTACGAATGATGCAAGCATTAGAAACCCTTTCCATTGAAGGAGATACCGCCACAAGAAAAAGCGCTTTTCAGTTGCATTCAGCGGCATGTAAGGCGTCTTTCATCATGGCTATGATATTGATCGGCGGAAGTACTCTGCGATGTGTAGAGCCAGTTGTAAATTGCCTCTCCGATCAGACCGTTGGATATCGTCAAAGACCTCGGCATGCAAAGCATAAAACAATTTCTGGAATGGTTAGGAACCATCGGAAAGATGAGAGAAAAAATCACCCGCATGAAGTGTTAAAAGAAGCTTATCAATTCGCTGAGTAACTGGGACTTGGAATATGAATTACGCACATGATTGTTGGTAGGCAGCAGGCACCGCAAGCAACAATCCGCAACAATATTCGCACAGAGTTCTGGAGAGAGATCCTTAATAATTCGCGTATGCTTGATTTATAGACCTCTTCTTTGAAAATTCATGGTTTTCTAAGCTGAATACAAACGTGCTTATGTATTAACATAATTGTACATACTTTCGCACAATGCTACTGCAAAACATCGAGTTGAGTTAAAGGAAAGGACAGCTTCATTTTATAGTTTTTACCACTTGGAAGGCATAGAAGAAGAGCTAGAACTTTGGTACAAATTTGGAAGGACAAGAAAACTGAGTAGTGAAGAACTAAAAGATCTTGTTGTCTCCCAAGTCTTAAAGGAGACTGAACCTTTCTTTCCGTCGATGAAAAAGGCTTTCATGATACTACTCGCCCAACCATGCACCACCAGTACAGTAGAGCTCTCTTTATGTACTTTGCGAAGAATCAAGACTTGGCTTCGAAGTACTATGGAAGACGACAGGTTAAACGGGCTGGCTATGATGAGTGTACACAGAAAATTTGTTTGACAATTATGATTATTTTATTCAAGCAGTAGTTGATAAATTTGACTTAAACCCAAAGAAATTACTTTTTTAATATCAATTTTGCAACTGCTCTATATTGTGAATTTTCCATTATTTCATATTGTATCTGACATAAAATATTTTTTTAAAAATATTAATCATTTAATTATCCATAAAAATGTTTCTAGTTTTATGTCTTCTTTCTTATATATATATATATATATTTATATATATATATATAATATATAGTATATATATATATATATATATATATAAGTAATATAATATATATTATATATATAGTATTATATTTAGTATATATATATATATATATAGTATAATATATATGTAATATTGATATATATATATATATATATATATATATATGATATTATATTATATATATAATACAATATTATATATATATATATATATATAATAATATTAATATATATATATATTATATTATATTATATATATATATTATATATTATATATAGTATATTATGTAGTAATATATATATATATAGATATATAATATATGTAAATATATAGTATATATCTATATAATATATATATATATATATATATATATATATATATATATATTATATATAGTTATATATATAATATATATATATATGATATATATATATATATATATATATTTATATATATTATGATATATGATATATATATATATATGATATATATAGTATGATATGATTATTATATATATATCAATATTATATATTATGTGATGTGGGACGATTAATGGCGGGTAATGCGGCATGCGGATATCGGGGAATCGGGTTGTTTTTTCGAGGAATCGGAATGCGGAATGCGGACAAAAATTGTACTGAATGTCTTTGACGCGATTCTTGGTATACTTTGGTTGCTAAAAATACTTAAAAAAATTTTGTTGATTGTGCAAATTTCTTGAGCCACAAGGAATCAATGGAATCGGCAATAATCCCAAATATGAAGAGTGTTTGAGTTTTTGTTTGCTGGAAAAAGGGTCAGAAAAAAAGGACTATTTGAGGGATCTTGGGGTCTGCAGTATGCATCATGGAAAATTCAATAAAAATAGATTCCAGCATTTGCTTTAATTGATAAGAATGCTTGTGCTTTGATACTATCTTGATCGCACGATTTGAAAAACTGACATTCCTTGAGGATGAATATGCAATAAAAAAGATGGAGAGATATTCTTAAGGCTAATGGATGTGGCGAAGAGTATAGTGTTGTATAGAAGGGAAATGGAAAACGTTTGCCACTAGCTTGAATACCATTCTTCAGATTCATGTCTCAGTTTATCAATCAGAATGCGGATGAAAAAAAGTGACTACTGAAGGATCTTAGGTTTTTAGCTTAGTTTTGTTAACGCTGTTTTTCGGAATTTTATATGAGAAAAAGAACTTTGAAAAACGAGCAAATGAAACGTCATTCGCTAAGGAAGAAGAACACAGTATATTGAAAAATTGAAGATGTATAAAGTAGAAATGGAGGCCAATATAAATAAAATATGGAACATTTAAAAATTTCAGGAAAGTCCGCTTACGAATTGGTGGTCCGATGCGAATAAAGGGTATCTTGTCAGCATTGGGCTGGTCCTTGCTAGAAATATGTGTAAAGCTCGCCCCCTCTCTGCCCGTGGAAAGTGAAAGACTTCTTCACACATATAGGAATGGCAATTTAATTCTCAGGCTAAAAAGAAATCGGATACTACGCAGAAACGGGGAGAAAATTGTTTAATTGTTTTTTTGCAGCTACAATTCAGGAGTCATGTCATTTTTGACTGACAAATAGATATGATAATTTTGCGTCATAGCTCTTATCTTTTCGTAAATTAAAGAAGGATTTTTTTTTTTTAATCCAAAAAATGACAAAATTGTTTCATTTAATTGTTAGAAATTTTTAAAGTATGGAAGTGTTATTTTTTCTTGTGGTTAAATATTATTATGGGTAAATTTATAAGTAATTTATTTGCTTGTAGGTAAGGATAAAATATATAGAGAATTCTATAACATTATATTGTATAAGGTTTTATTTCTAAATTAGTTGATTTATGGGGGCAAAACTGAGGCATATATTGATATATGAATTAATAAGAATATATATATAATTTATATATATATATATATATAAATATATAATATATATTATATATATATATATTATTTTATATTTTAATAATTAAATAATAAAAAATATATATAAAAAATAAAATATAATAATAAGATTTTAATTATTATAGAAATTTATATAGTATATATATTATATATATATATATGATATATATATATATATAAGCCGTATACCATATATATTTATATATATATGATATATATTATTATATATATATATATATATATAGTATAGTATATATATATATAGTATGATAGTTATATATATATATAATGATATATAATATATATTATATATATATATATATATATATATATATATATAATATATATTATATAATATATATATAGTATATATATTATATTATATATGATATACTAGTACCGTATAGTATAGTTTATATATAATACGTATATTTTTATAAAATAAAATTTATAATATACATATTATATATGATATAATATATATAGTTATATATATATATATATATATAGTACTATGATATATAATATATATATATATATAGCTTGGGTTTGGGTGCCCGCTATTGCTTATTTAATGTCCTAGTAACTCTCATTCATGACTCGGAAGTTCGCCGGTGGCATGGCTTGAGCACCCTTCCGCCCAATTTATGGAGAAGCAAGGGACAGGTGATGATGAATGTGTATATATATATATATAATAATATAGTATATATATATAGTATATATATATATATATATATAATATATATTATATTATATATAGTATATATAGAATATGATAGTATATTATAATATATAGTTATATTATATATATATATTATATATATATATATAGTATATATATATATATATATATATATATATTAATGTATATATATATATATATATATATATTATATATATATATATATATATATATATATATATATATAATATATATATATATATATATATAGTATATATATATATACGAATCGGAATCAAAGAATGCGGAATCGGAACGGCAATTGTTTGACTGGTATCGGTAAGTCGGAATCGGTCTATCCGGGCTGGAAATTTGGGAATCGTCCCATCGACTAATAGATAAAGATATTAGTATATATATATAATATATATATTATATATATATATATATATATATATATATATATTATAATATATACTAGTAATTATTAATATTATAGTATATATATATACTTATATATATATAGTATATATTTATATAATATATATATATATATATATATATTATATATATAATTATATATAGTAGTATATAATATATATATTATGTATATTAATATATATAATATATAATGCCATAAAATTTTAAGCTGCCCCCTCTAGCTGGAAGCTGGTGACGCGCCATATATATATATAATATATAATATATATATACTATATATATAATATATATATATATATATATATATATATATATATATATATATATATATATATATATATATACATGTAGTCAATATCTCTGATATAGATGACAATGCTCTATTAGATATATATATATAAATAGAATATATATATATATATATATATATATATATATATATAATATTGATATATATATATATATAATATATATATATATATATATATAAATTAAAATATTTCTATTGAAAGCCATTTACTTGTATACAGATTTAGTTTTAATTCTTAAGCTTGGCCATTTTATAATTTTTAAAAGTTATTAAGCTAATAGTTGCAATTTATTAACTATTTCATATTTAACATACACCATAAGTTTAATAACTCCAAAATTCCTTTTTTTTTAAATGGGAGGTGCAACTATTTATTAAGTTCCTGCAGCATTTATTGCACCCCTTAAAAAATGGACATAAAATTCGGAAAATTATCAGCCGATTTTGACGCTAATAAACACCAAAACTGTAGCTTTTTTGCCCTATAAAACGTTGTTTTCCGGTGTTTTTCTTGTGTCTGTAGTCATTCTTTCAAGGATTTTCAATTTTTCAAAACCCATGTTTTTGATATTTAATCAGAATCAACTCCCAGATTTGTTTTCGAACTGGGCTTCACGACTTGAAATAGTGCATAGATGGGGTCCATGTATCTACAAAGGTCCCGGAGTAACGGTTTGATTTTGAGTTTTGGTGTTCAGTCGATGTTCGCAATTTGCAAACTCACAGTTTTTTGGATTTTAAAATGAAAATTGCGATAGGATGTTTTTTCCCTGGTTCGGAGCAAAAGTGAAGATGAAATTTTCAGGCATATGTAGTCTGGAGAGATGCACATTTTTTACTTAAATAATTTCTTTGTATATGTATTAGTTTTGGATTTGTTCTTGAAACAAATTTCTAAAAAAAATTTTGGAAATTTTTAAAAAAAATTCTTTTGAGTATACAAAAACATTATCTAAGTAAAAAAGATGGCATCTCGTCCGACTATACAGCCCGTGGAAAAATTTGAATGTTGATCCGGAGAAAGGTAGAAAAAAAAGTATGCTAAATATTTCAGCTTTTTCAAGACGTTTGAAATTTTCGGGAAAAGTGACAAAGTTGATATATTAAATTGTTCTACTCATTACGATCAGCGATCAAATTTTTAGGGCTTGTATAATCGGGCGAGAAACACCTTTTTTATTACTTAGATGATTTTTTTTGTATACTCAAAAAGAAAATTTTTTAAAGTTTCCAAATTTTTTTTTTTTTTTAAATTTGTTCCAAGAACAAATCCAAAGCTATTGCATATACAAAGAAATGATTTAAGTATAAAATGTGTATCTCTCTCGAATATATATGCCCTGAAAATTTCATCCACTTCGCCCGACCAGGAAAAAATTATTGCAATTTTTCATTTTAAAATAATAAAAAAAGTGGTTGTTAGGAAATTGAACAACGCTGAGCACAAACTCAAAAAATCGAAAAAGTACTGTACTGTGACTTTTGCAGGGAATGGTCCCATGCTATGCATAACTTAAGTTTGAAGTCATTTCGAAAAAAAATTCTGGGAGCTGATACAAAAAATGTCAAAAACATGGGTTTTGAAAAACTGAATATTCTGAAAGAATGACAACAGACACAGAAAAACACCAGAAAACATCGTTTTAGAGGGCAAAACATCTACAGTTTGGTGTTTATAGGTTCAAAATCGGCTGATAATTCCGAATTTTATGTCCATTTTTGGGGTGATAAAAATTGGGCGTAGCACGAGCCCAATATTGGACCCTGTCTTTATTAACATATTCTCTATAAATTATTAGTTTTTCCAATGTTTCAGGAGTAACTATTTCTCCTATGTCGTTATGATTAGCCAAAAATAATAGAAATATGCATCTTGATTGGCTCCTACAGCACTCCTGTGGTTGGCTCCTAAATGGTGATGGAATTTTATTTTAAGTTTATGATTTGGGTGTTTAGAAAGCAGGAGAATAGACTGCGGATTCGAATCCGGATTCGGAATCGAGGCTCCGAATGCCGTTAATGCGTATGTGTTAAAAGTGCTCGAATCCGAATGGCCGAGATCGCGAATCCAGCTCTTTGGATCGAATCGAAATGCCGAATCCGTGGTGTGGGGAAAGGGCCTCAATCCGAATCGCGAATCCGAATGCCAGAACCGTTCGGATTCGATCCGAATCCGAATGCCGGATTCGAAGAGCTTCGAATCGCGGATTCGAATCCGAACCGGATTCGGATTCGCCCATCACTGATATATATATATTTGCTAAATTCATTGTTATCTTCTGAAGCAAGACATAAAGCATTAATAATTTGTATAATTATTATAATATTCCAATATTAATGGTATCTATTTCCCTTATGTTAATTTTTGCACTAAGTAATTTCTTATTATATTTCTAATTTCTAAGTATTTTCTCTTGGCTTTCAATTGCTTGTGTTATTCGTGTTACCTCCTTCTATGATATATAAGAATTAATTAGATTGTATTAGCCAATCATATTATTTCAAGATACAAATTAATGCAATAGGAATAATAATATATATTAGGAATAAGGATTATTTTTACTGTGTGACCAATAATAGCTAAAAACTAAGTAAAGTAATTAATAATAATAACTGAAACAATACTTACAATAAATAATAATAATAATAATAATAAATAGTAAGTAAATAATAATAATAATAATAATAATAATAATAATAATAATAATAATAATAATAATAATAATAATAATAATAATAATAATAATAATAATAATAATAATAATAATAATAATAATGAAATAATAATAATAATAATAATAACTAATAGATAAGTAATAGATAATAATAATAATATAATAATTAATGAATATATAATAATAAAATAACAATAAGTAATAATAATAATGAATAATAATAATAATAATATAATAATAATATAATAATAATAATAATAATAATAATAATAATAATAAATAATAATAATAATAATAATAGATAATGAATAATAATAATGAATAATAGATAATAATAATAATAATAATGATAATAAAAGAGAA
>JABUQX010131503.1:25000-27463 GCA_015478945.1 Trachelipus rathkii
TATATATATATATAATAATAATAATAATATATATATAATATATAATAATATATATATATATCTATATCATATATAATATATATGTATATAACTATATATAATAATAATAATAATATATAATATAATAATATATATGTATATATATATATATAATATATATATATAATAATATATATATATATATAATAATAATAATACATGTAATAATAATAATAATAATATAATAATATATATATATATATATATATATAATAATAATAATAATAATATATAATAATAACAATAATAATATATATATATATAATAATATGTAATAATATATATAATATATATATATATATTTATATAATATATTTATTTATATATATATATATATATATATATATATATATATATATATATATATATATATATATATATATATATATATATATATATATATATATATATATATATCCCATCAAAATCAGACAAGAATAGAATCAAATCTGAAGACGAGAGGCAACTCTAGATGAAAAAGAGGGAACAAATTTGAAATGAGTGTAAGAATGGAGAGTAGAGTCATCGGCATAAGAGTGAACAAAGTTAGAAGTACATCTGAGGAGATCATTGATGAAAATTAAGAACAAAGTCGGAGATAAAACAGAGCCTTACGGAACACCCAATTAACAGAAAAGGAGGAAGAAGTCGCTCCATCAACGAGTGTTGATATGAAGCAATCAGAGAGAAAACGTGACAAGAGTAAGCAAATAGTAGGAAGAAACCCAAAGGAAGGGAGCTTAGAAAGTAGTGTCGCATGCCATGCCCGGTCAAAAGCTTTTGATATGACGAGCGCCACCACGCAAGACTCCCCATGGTCCCTAAGGGCAGAAGACCATAAATCAGTTAGATAGGAAAGTATGTCACCAGTTGACCTCGAACGTTGAAAGCCATACTGATGATCTAAAAGAAGGGAATGAGACCCCAGATGATCCAGGAAATGAGAGAAATGAGAGTTCAGAAGGGTATCAAAGATTTAGATAGAATACAAATGAAAGATATAGGGCGATAGTTAGAATTATCAGAGCGGTTGCCCTTTTTCGTGATTAGCAGGACATATGCGCGCTCTCAACACTGAGGAATTGTAATAGTATTAAGGCATAGCGAATAGAGTTGAAAGAGGACTGGCGCCAGCTAAGAAACACACTCCCTCAAAACAAGGGGAGGAATGCCATCCTGGCCACTAGCCATCCTGACGTTCATAGATCTCTGAATAACATGCACCCTATCATACGTAATCACAGGAAGATACATAGGGAACGTGAGAGGAGAAAGAGTAGGGTGAGGGATGCTGGAATCATATAAATAATTAGATAAAAAAAGGAGGCAGAGGAGATTAGCCTTTTCAGATCCGTTAGAGTCAGATTTACAAAAGTTATTAGAGACGTTTTGGCAAGAGGCCAAAAATATATATCAGTAGAAGAACCAAGCAGGTTAGTTCACCTTCTTTTAGTAAAAGTGCTCTTAGCCTATTGATTAGCAATAGTATCCCTGAAACGGTTCCAAGCAGAGTTGAAATTAGTAAAAGTGATAGGAGAACCAGAGTTTTTCCCATGACCGATAGGCAATGTCTCTTTCTTGAATGGCGAGAGAACAGGCTCCATCAAACCATGGATTTTGGGGAGAAAAAACTTTAGCTGAAGACAGTAATAAAATGTTAGGTTGAGAGTTAGAGAGGTTATATTCCACAGATTCATGATTAACATTCAGGCCACGGAAGTTGGCAAAGTCAATAGAGAATCCTAGCTGGCGCCAATCTCTAAGTCTTCTCTGTCCAGTCATTCGAACAGCTACTCACACATACCCGGTAATTGCTAATAGCACAATAACTAAATCCAATTAGAAAAAGATAGTCTTTAAAAACTGATGTAAATGAGTAAATAAATAAACAGGAACAATACATAACAGTAAATAAATAGGCCCACAAATTCCAACTAATCAGCTATTAAGCATACACAAACTAATTTGACGGTGGATATTTTGTTAAGACCTAAAAATAAACTTTATATTAGCCAATATTAATTAAAATAAATAAAAATGCTAAAATTATATAATATATCAAATGATGTTTAAAAGGATGTAAAAATCAAACAAGAACTTAGTTTAAGATTCTATACTGTAAAAGTTTCAACTAAAATCCTCGTAATTTGCAAATAATAAACATTAAAAAAACTTGGCAAAGAATTAAAAATTAAAACAAAAATGCCAATAAATAAAAGCTGGAAAGGACAATTTAAAACTTAAAAATTTAAATTGACACATTAAAAAAATCACACACACAAGGAGAACAAGGACACACGTCTTCAAAGCAAAGCTAGCGACAACTTTCAATATATATATATATGTATATGTAATATGTATATATATATATAACTAACTAATATATATATAATATATATATATATATATATATATATATATATA
>JABUQX010131504.1:0-2500 GCA_015478945.1 Trachelipus rathkii
AATCGTCGCTCTCTTTAGGAAAAAAAAGTTACAGCCTCTCAAAGTTGTTAAAAATCCATTAGGATTTTCTTATATAATTTTTTTAAAAAAATCACAGGATATATTCTAAAAAAATAATAAAGAAGCTTAAAAAACGAAAATGATTTAAGTCTTTAGGGAAAAAAGTTACAGCCTCTCAAAGTTTAAAATTTTCCCCATAGGCTTTCTTATAAAAAAAATTAGTGGGCCTCGTGCTCGTTTTAGGGCCATCCTAGTTCAGATTATGATAAGATTTGTTAAGTATACATAGATTTTCTGTGTATACCTAACAAAACATATAACCTGAACTAGAGGGCCTGAAATGAGACCTAACCTGGATGGATCAAAAATGAAAAGTCTATGGGAGTTTTAACAACTTTGAGGCTGTAACTTTTTTTTTTAAAGAGACCGCCACGTTTGTTTTTGTTTTTATTCTTCATTATTATTTTTTAGAGTATATCCTGGGATTTTTATAAAAATCGGGGGTGAAGCCCCTCTGCGCTACTATTACTATATATATATATATATATATATATATATATATATATATATATATATATATATATATATATATATATATATATATATATATATATATATATATATATATATATATATATATATATATATATATATATATATATATATATATATATATATATATATATATATATATATATATATATATATATATATATATATATATATATATATATATATATATATATATATAATAGTCAGGTTTAGGGCAATCCTATCAGATATCGATTATTTTTTGCGATAATCGTAAGTTATCAGATATCTGTGTTACCCATATAAATATAAATATATTTAACTCGGAAACGTAAAAGAAACTTTGACTTCGGCTACATTTACATAAAATATTGTTAAAAAATGAAATATTTTTCTGATAATTACGTATATATTTGCTTAAATGTTGTATTTACACTAAAGAGTAACATAAATATATTTTATTCTAAAACGTAAATTTAGCGTTTGTTCGTAAACGTAAATTTTCACAAAAAAATTGACTTCGGCATGAAGTTTTTGTCATAAAAATTTTTGTACGGTTGTTATATGGCAGCGATCATTTGAAGCGAGCGCTTCAACGAGCTGTCTGCCATGCATGTACGCCTACCTGCTATGCAATTACCCTATGGTAATCGTTTAGTTAATATATATATATATATATATATATATATATATATATATATATATATATATATATATATATATATATATATATATATATATATATATATATATATATATATATATATATATATATATATATTTTTTTTTTTTTTTATAAAATATAATTATTTGTAAAAATTGAAAAGTTGTATTTACGTCTGTTTTTGTGTCAATATTTATGTAAGAAAATTTTTTAACATAAGTACAAAGAAAATTGTATATAAAGGCTTCAAATTCAAATTCAAATCTCAAGAAAGTGAGGTAAACAGCCGACTAAGCAGTTAAGACTACAGAAACCTTGATTTACGAAAGATTCCAAAAGAAGAATTGAGCAGTGTTGAACCCAGGCAAAGCCCAAGACTTTCCCTGAAGTTTACGAGGAAGAGTATCTCAATAAAAGGGTAACTTTGTTACCATCTTTTGTTGAATAAAGAATAATACTCGTATATTCTGTATTTTCTAATCCTTATAGCAACCTTGTGTTACTCAATAATAAAGAGATAACAAATCGGAAACTTTGTGTTTCCTTTTATTAAAGAAATAACTTATAAACTTTAAGTTTCGCATGCAGAATTTCGGTTCTGCATTTATTAAAGAAATAATTTTACTGCAGAACTTTGGGTCCTGCTCCTTACTAAAGAGATAATTAAGAAACTGAAGGTTTCTTATTACTAAAGAGATAACTTAAAAATCCAGTGGTCTATATCGCTGCTGTTGTAGTTGGTGAACTAAAAATTTTAAGTCTTCAATTATTACTTGTATAGACCTTCATCATTAGAAGAGACCTCGACGTTAATCCAGCGCCTACATAAATTGGTAACCCCGGAGAAGAACACTCAGTGCCTTCAGACAACCCATCAGCGATATTCAAGAATTTCACCAGTGACTGCACATCACAATGCCGGACAACGAGGAACTGGACATTGCTGCATCACCAGCTCAGATTTCAAAAGTATTTGATGTCAGAAAGCAACTTTCAAAATAAAATTCAGAATTAAAGTCTTCACCGGCTAAAGTCCCAGTTGCACCAAACACACAAAGCTTTCTTCATCATGTTAATTTAATTTTGGATTGTGGTCAGAAACTCATTTTGGATTCCACTACGAACCTTCAGGATCCTCTTCGAATTCTAAATGGTTCAGTGCTATCTCCCATTTTTAATGCATTTCCTACTCATCCTGTAGTCGCTCAACCTTTTTAGAATTTTCCATCTCTTACGTCAACTGTCAACCCCTTACAAAATTCTGAATATAAATTTCAAATTTTTCATCATATAGAGACAAGTGAC
>JABUQX010131504.1:7500-17500 GCA_015478945.1 Trachelipus rathkii
TAGAAATTCTTGGTTGTAGTTATTAAGAGATAGCAATCTTAGCTCTGGTTCAATGGTTATTTTATTTCCCTTTTTTGTCCTTAGATATGTCATAGCACTAAACGTTTGCTCGCATAAATATGTTGACCCAAATGGAAACAAGGAATTAATTGCAGTTTGTGCTAATTTAGGGTATTCAATTTTCAATCCATCTCACCAATTTGACAAAGCTGTTTCATGAAAAGTTCTTAAATTTGTATCTTCCTTAATTTCAATCAGCTGTTCTTGGAATGTAATATGATGTTTGAGTTTATTGTTCTCCTTGAATGAATTTAAGACCCATAGATTCGCCACTTAGAAGGTTATTAAAATTTTTAATAAATTTTTTTCTTAAATTTGTTATGTGTCTGATATTGTGTCCTTTTTCTGACAGTTTTATTTTATTTTCTACAATGAAATCGTTCAAAGTAGGAAACCTTTCCAAACTTTCGACTTCGATATTTTCTTTCCACAAAGAAAGTTTTTTTCTCAAAAGCTCTAATTTTCTCCCTCATTGTTAAAACATTATCTTTAGGTTGAAGATACAAGTTTAAGCAATTTAATTTCTCAAAAATGTCTGCCAGATAACACACTATATTATCAGGCAACTTTCACTGCATAGCAGGTTTGCAAACTTTAAGTTCCTCTATTTTTCTAAAAAGAAAATTTTAAGTTCATCTTTAAGCTCGGTAACTCTCCTATGCATTTTGCCTCTTGATAACCACCTTATTTCTGTATGGTAAAAATAAAATTTAAGGTTTTTCATCACGCTTGTCGCGCACCCCCTGGTATTTCGAGACGCACCCCAGTTTGAAAACCACTGGACTAGAGTTCGATTTTTCAATCTTGAGTTCTAATGGTCGTACCCCCATGAAATTCGGGATACATATAGGTGATGATATCACCTCGTCGTAGACGAGGTTACATGTGGGGTGCATCCTCAAAGGCGGATGCAGCCCCCCCTTAAAGTTTATGGATCCCATTTATGGTGTGTTAGATATGTCGTAACCCTCTCAAATTCGGTATGCTTATTGTGGGTAATGTTACCTCGTTGTAGACGAGGTTACGTATAGCTGCACCCCCTTCAAGTTGTTTTTCTGGTTAAGATTTTATATAATGCTAAGTTTTATGGTGAAATTCTAAGGGTTAAAATTTTTATGGCTAGCTTCTTTATAGGGTAATGTGAAATCTAAGTCATGTCAGCCATTGACTTGGGAATTTCCATTACATTGATGTATTTTGAAGTTTGAGAAATCAGTTTAGTGGTTTTTAAGGTCGGTAAGAGCTTTTTTGAAGGTTCCGGATATCTAAACCGTCAGGAAATACAAGTCACGTCGTCCATTGACTTTGATGTTCCCTAACTTTGATATATTTTGACACTTGATGTGTCAAATTATAGGTTTCCAATGTTTGGGAATACTATTCCAAGGTTGGAGAAGCGATTCGAAGACTCGATCAACCACGTTATGTCAGCAGCTGACTTGTTCAAGGTTTCCCCATCTCCGGAGTAGTTTGGCTCTTTTTTCAGCGGTGACACTGCATGTCAGTGATGGCAACGAGGTGTATCTAAGGTCGGTGAGACCGTTTTTGACAGTTTTGGATCTCCAAACGGAAGGAAATTCTAGGTCATGCCGGCTGTTGACTTGGGTTTTGACCCTAAAATCATTAGATTTTAACACTTGGTGTGTCAAAGTACAGGTATTTTAAGGTCAGTGTCATGTTGGAGAGAAGACTGAGAGGGAAAATAGAAGCAAAGTTGGGAGAAGAGCAGCACAGGTATAGGAAGAACAGGGGAACAACGGATCTGGTCTTTAGTTTAAGACAGATTGCAGAGAAGGCATGGGAATTCAATGTTGGGGTGAGTGTGGCCTTCGTGGATTTGCAAAAAGCCTTTGATTCAGTACCTAGAGATAGGTTGTGGAGATGTCTAGAGGAAGAATATGGAGTTTCGGGGAGAATGCTCAATGCAATTAAGAGCTTGTACGAGGTGTGTAAGTGCAAGGTGAGGACAGGACATGAAAATGAAAAGTGGTTTCAAGTGAGAATAGGGGTGAAGCAGGGGAGTGTGCTATCGCCCCTGTTGTTCATTGCATATTTAGATAAGGTTATGGATAATTTAAAAGTAGGATGGAATAAAAACGATGAATGGGGTATTTTGGCATACGCCGACGATATAGCTTTCTGGAGCGTGAAGGAGGAAGACATGGCAGAGGACTGGAAAGGTGGAATATGTGTTTCGAGGGAGGCCAAAAAATGAATAAGGAGAAGACGGTGTTTATGAGAATAAATAGAGAGATAGAGAAGGTTTAAATATCCAGATAGATGGCAGCAACATAAAAGAGGTAGAAAGTTTTAAGTATTTAGGAAGTGTGTTCGGAAATAGGGGAGGAGTTGGGGAAGATATCGCCGAAATAATAGGAAAATACGGGAGAATCGTGAGCGTTTTCTATCCTTTGCTGAAGAATCAGAATGTGCCCCTGCAGGTGAAAATCATTTTGAGAATGTTTTGACTCCCCATATTGATGTATGCTGCGGAGAGTTGGACGACCAACGTATTTACAAGAAGCAGAATACAAGCAGTGGAGATGAGGCCTTTGAGGTAATGCTGGGAAATAGCAGAATAGATAGAGTGAGAAATAAACATATACGAGAGAGAGCAGGGGTATGTGTGATGAGAAATAAGATAGAAAAGGTTCAACTGAGGTGGCTGGGACATCCAGAGAGGATGAGGGAGGAGAGAGTGGCTAAGAGGTCATGGGAGTGGAGGCCGGGAGGCAGGAGACCGAGGGGGAGGCCGAGGGGAAGATGGAGAGATGAAGAGGTACTGGAGAGGCATAACTTCCCGAACATCATGGAATTGAGAAGAGGTGGAGACTTCGAAGATAGAGATGGATGGAGAACGAGACTACACACACTGACAGGCAAATAAAAACTCAGAATTTGAGTGATAAAATAAAAGTAAGAATATATATATATATATATATATATATATATATATATATATATATATATATATATATATATATATATATATATATATATATATATATATATATATATATATATATATATATATATATATATATATATATATATATTTATATATATATATAAATATGTATATATATATATATATATATATATATATATATATATATATATATATATATATATATATAATAATATAAAATATATATATATATATATATATATATATATATATATACAACATACCTATTTTAAATGATTTAATGAGAAGGGTGGTATTGACAATTCTTAATTAATTTAGAAATTCTTGGTTGTAGTTATTGAGAGATAGGAATCTTAGCTCTGGTTCAATGGTTATTTTATTTCCCTTTTTTGTCATAAGATTTGTCATAGCACTAAACGTTTGCTAGCATAAATATGTTGACCCAAATGGAAACAAGGAATTAATTGCAGTTTGTGCTAATTTAGGGTATCCATTTTTCAATCCATCTTACCAATTTAACAAAGCTGTTTCATGAAAAGTTCTTAAATTTGTATCTTCCTTAATTTCAATCAGCTGTTCTTGGAATGTAATATGATGTTTGAGTTTATCGTTCTTCTTGAATGAATTTAAGACCCATAGATTCGCCACTTGGAAGGTTATTAAAATTTTTAATAAATTCTTCTCTTAAATTTGTTATGTGTCTGATATTGTGTCCTTTTTCTGACAGTTTTATTTTATTTTCTACAATGAAATCGTTCAAAGTAGGAAACCTTTCCAAACTTTCGACTTCGATATTTTCATTCCACAAAGCAAGTGTTTTTCTCAAAAGCTCTAATTTTCTCCTTCATTGTTAAAACATTATCTTTAGGTTGAAGATACAAGTTTAAGCAATTTATTTTCTCAAAAATAACTGCCAGGTAACACACTATACTATCAGACAACTTTCACTGCATAGCAGGTTTGCAAACTTTAAGTTCCTCTCCTTTTCTAAAAAGGAAATTTTAAGTTCATCTTTAAGCTCTGTAACTCTCCTATGTATTTTGCCTCTTGATAACCACCTTATTTCTGTATGGTAAAATTAAAATTTAAGGTTTTTCATCACTCTTGTCGCGCACCCCCTGGTATTTCGAGACGTACCCCAGTTTGAAAACCACTGGACTAGAGTTCGATTTTTCAATCTTGAGTTCTAATAGTCGTAGCCCCATGAAATTTGGGATACATATAGGTGATGATATCACCTCGTCGTAGATGAGGTTACATGTGGGGTGCATCCTCAAAGGCGGATGCAGCCACCCCCCTTAAAATTTATGGATCCCATTTCTGGAGTGTTAGATATGTCGTAACCCTCTCAAATTCGGTATGCTTATTGTGGGTAATGTCACCTCGTTGTAGACGAGGTTACGTATGGCTGCACCCCCATCAAGTTGTTTTTCTGGTTAAGATTTTATATAATGCTGAGTTTTATGGTGAGATTCTAAGGGTTAAGATTTTTTGGCTCGCTCCTTTATAGGGTAATGTGAAATCTAAGTCATGTCAGCCATTGACTTGGGAATTTCCATTACATTGATGGATTTTGACGTTTGAGATGTCAGTTTAGGGGTTTCTAAGGTCGGTAAGAGCTTTTTTGAAGGTTCTGGATCTCTAAACCGTCAGGAAATACAAGTCACGTCGTCCATTGACTTTCATGTTCCCTAACTTTGATATATTTTGACACTTGATGTGTCAAATTATAGATTCCCAATGTTTAGGAATCCGATTCCAAGGTTGGAGAAGCGATTCGAAGACTCGATCAATCACGTTATGTCAGCAGCTGACTTGTTCAAGGTTTCCCCATCTCCGGAGGAGTTTGACTCTTTTTTTTTCAGCGTGACACTGCATGTCAGTGATGGCAACGAGGTGTTTCTAAGGTCGGTGAGACCGTTTTTGGCAGTTTTGGATCTCCAAACGGAAGGAAATTCTAGGTCATGCCGGCAGTTGACTTAGGTTTTAACCCTAAAATCATTAGATTTTGACACTTGGTGTGTCAAAGTACAGGTATTTTAAGGTCGGTGAGACCGATGTTTAGGTCAGGACGACCGATTTTCTAAGTGCCGGAGCACTGACCCAGAGCCGGAGCCGGAGCCGGAGCCGGAGCCGGAGCCGGAGCCGGAGCCGGAGTCCGAAGAAAAGCACAAAGAGTGTGGATAAGGAAGGAGTAAGAAGAAGGATCAAAAAGAAGTCTCATGTGTCGGAACAAATTAGCCAGAGCATGCATATATATATATATATATATATATATATATATATATATATATATATATATTATATATATATATATATATATATATATATATATATATATATATATATATATATATATATATATATATATATATATATATATATATATATATATTATAATAGAAGGCCTTATTTATATATTTGTTTAAAGGTTTTTACAACAGTCTTCATAAGATGTTAAATAACGTAAGCTTTCGGTCCTTAATTATCTGGACCCTCTTCAGAAGTTGTTATTTGAAGAATAAATAAAAATTATTAAAATTTTGTAAGATTATGTAATATGAAAAGTAGTTTAAATTAAAGTAAATTTTGCTTTTATATTTTTGAAAAATGGTGTGGTTGTAAGAATGTTGTTAAGTGTGGGATTAAACGTATATTCTCCTTTTTGTAAGTTAAAATTAGGAAGGTTTTGTATGTATAGTGATTCTAGGAGTTTACGTTTGGTGGGGTCTAGTACCTTTAAGATGGGGCACGTATCTTATATATTAATGTTATGATTGAGACTAGATCTATGTGAGGTGAGAGCAGAATTTTGAGAGTCGTATGTAAGATCGTATTTATGTTGATAGAGTCTTCTGTTAAAATCGTTTGTTTCACCTATGTAATGAGAGGGGCATTGATGGCAGGGGATTTTGTATATGCATTGTGAGATGTTGTTTTGTAAGTGAGTTGGAGGTTTGAAGATTCTTTTGAGAGAAGAGGTGTTAGAGGAAGTTAGTCTTAATGATGAAAGTAAAGTTTTGAGGATTTGTTTATGAGGTAGGTGAGGAATGGGTAGATAGGTGAGGGAGTGTGTGTTGGTCACGGTGGTAGGGTTGTAGAATTTATTTTTTGTTTTTTTAAGTGAACCCTTGATAGTGTAGGTTGGATAAGATAGTTTCTTGAAAGTACTGAAAATGTATTTTATTTTATTATGTAGAAGAGTAGGAAAACAGATGCGTAAAGCTCTTAGGAAGTGAGCGGATAGAACACCAGATTTAATATGTTGAGAATGTGTGGAGTACCAATGGATGTAAAAAGGGTTGGAAGTAGGTTTTCGATAAACGCTAAAGAGTAGGGTAGGGCTGTTGTTCCAAGAGAGGAGGGTATCAAGGAAAGGTAGGGTGTGATTGTTAGAGAGTTCCATTGTAAATTTTATATTAGGGTAGGGTGGATAGAGTTGATGTAGTCAAGAATGAGAGTTGAGTTGGTGGTTAAGTTAGTGGAGATAAAAATATCATCCACATAGCGAAGCCATGTGGTGTTGGACAGAAGAGGGTGGTTAAGTATGAAAAAGTGTTCTAATAGTTTCATAAATATGTTACTAAGAATTTGGGAGAGTTGAGATCCCATGCTTAGACCAGAATTTTGTTTGTAGTAAGTGTTATTAAAATGGAAGAAATTGTGTTCAAGGGTGAGTAAAATTAGTTGTTTGAGGAGAGGGAAAGGGTAATCTAGGTTGTAGTTGTTTTTGTTGAAGAATCTTTCTATTAGAGAGATGGCAAAAGGGATGGGAACTGACGTGAAAAGGGAAGTAACGTCAAAGCTGAGAAAGTGATTGTTATGAGGCAAAATGTTGGGTGTTTTTTGAATAAAGTCTTCATAGTTTTTTAGATGAGAGGGTGAAATATGTCCAAGTAATGGTTTTAGTTGTTTGGACAGCCTTGAGGAGAGTTTATTTGTAACTGAACTAATGTTGGAGATTATAGGTCTGACGGGGATGTTGTTTTTATGTGTTTTAGGAACACAGTAGAATTGAGGTATGCGGGGTAGGTTTGGTTTTGGAAGGAGGTTTGGGTGATTTTTAATGATGAGTTTAAGTTTGTGATTGAAAGTGTTGTGAGAATTTTGAAGAGGGTTTTTATTGAGTAAAGTGCAAGTAGAGGTGTCGTTGATTAAATAAGTACATTTTGAGAGATATTTGAATAAAAATGGCCGGTAACAACATTAATAACTATTCCCTAAGGAAAAAATTTCTAAAATATCAGGACTTAAAATCTGCCCATATTAAAAAACTTCAGTTGAAATTTCTGAAAGACTGTCTGAAAAACCTCGTACTACCAAAAACTTTAATACCGAGTAACTTACCTAATGATATCCACTCACCTTTCCCTAGCGTGCATAGAGAAATACTCATGGCCAAAATATCAAATGTGAAAATTGAAGTTAAACAAACTTGCGCAAAATGTTTTCATAATTTCAAAGTATTTCAGCAATCATGGTACCAAATATTCCCAAATTCAAATCTAGAATTTACTAACTTACTGAACCAAGCTTATAATTTAAAAGATGTGGCTGTCTCTTTAAAGAAAAGATTACAAGGTCATAAATTTAAAAAACTTATATTACAATAGCCCCTGGACTACTAACCTAACCCCGGACAGAATTATTAACTTATCAAACTATGCATTAAACAAAGCTGAAGAAATACTTTTAAGTTATGGCCTTTCCTTTTCACTGCAGAAAAATGACCACCTACTTATATTCTGGTAAGATTTCGAAACCTGAAAAAAAAAACTTCAAACTCTAACATTAACGCTGATTTCTTAAAAGGTTTGCTTTTGGTTGGGATCATCTCTAACACACATATTAACAAAACACCTAAGAAATTCTACGACGCTCTAACTCTCTGAAAAGAAATAAAAATTTGGTAATTTCAAGATCTGATAAAGGACAGAATCTCGTTATCTTAAACAAAGATGAATATCTCTCAAAATGTACTGATTTACTTAACGACGCCTCTACTTACACTTTACTCAATAAAAACCCTCTTCAAAATTCACACAACACTTTCAATCACAAACTTAAACTCATCATTAAAAATCACCCAAACCTCCTTCCTGATCTAAAACCCAACCTACCCCGCATACCTCAATTCTACGGTGCTCCTAAAACACATAAAAACAACATCCCCGTCAGACCTATAATCTCCAACATTAATTCAGTTACATATAAACTCTTCTCATGGCTGTCCAAACAACTAAAACCATTACTTTGACATATTTCACCCTCCCACCTAAAAAACTATGAAGACTTTATTCAAAAAACATACAACATTTCGCCTCATAACAATCACTTTTTCAGCTTTGACGTTACTTCACTTTTCACGTCAGTTCCCGTCCCTTTTGCCATCTCTCTATTAGAAAGATTCTTTAAAATACAACCTAGATTACCCTTTCCCTTTCCTCAAACAACTAATTTTACTCACCCTTGAACACAATTTCTTCCATTTTAATAACACTTACTACAAACAAAATTCTGGTCTAAGCATGGGATCTCCCCTCTCCCCAATTCTTAGTAACATATTTATAGAACTATTAGCATACTTAACCACCCTCTTCTGTCCAACACCACATGGCTTTGCTATGTGGATGATATTTTTATCTCCACTTCCTTAACCACCAGCCCTACTCTCATTCTTGACTACGTCAACTCTATCCACCCTAATATAAAATTTACAATGGAACTCTCTAACAATCACACCATACCTTTCTTTGATACCCTCCTCTCTTGGAACAACAGCCCTACACTACTCTTTAGAGTTTATCGAAAACCTACTTACAACCCTTCTTATCCATTGGTACTCACACATTCTCAACATATTAAATCTGGTGTTCTATCCGCTCTCTTCCTAAGAGCTCTACGCATCTGTTCTTCTACTCTTCTACAAAATAAAATCAAATACGTTTTCAGTACTTTCAAGAAACTATCTTATTCAACCTACACTATCAAAGGTTCACTTAAAAAAAGCAAAAAATAAATTCTACAACCCTACCACCGTGACCAACACGCACTCCTCACCTATCTACCCATTCCTCACCTACATAAACAAATCCTCAAAACTTTACCTTCATCATTAAGACACTTCCTCTAACACCTCTTCTCTCAAAAGAATCTTCCAAACCTCCAACTCACTTACAAAACAACATCTCACAATGCATATACAAAATAACTACTAATGCCCTCACATTACATAGGTGAAACAAATGATTTTAACAAGAAGACTCTATCAACATAAACACGATCTTACATACGACTCTCAAAATTCTGCTCTCACCTCACGTAAATCTAGTCCCAATCACAACATTAATATAAAGTACGTGCCCCATCTTAAAGGTATACCCAATAAACGTAAACTCCTAGAATCACTATACATACAAAACCTTCCTAATTTTAATTTACAAAAAGGAGAATATACGTTCAATCCCACACTTAACAACATTCTTACACACCATTTTTCAAAAATATAAAGCAAAATTTGTCAAATTTAAACTACTTTTCATATTTCAACTGTTTTACATAATCTTACAAAATTTTAATAATTTTATTTAGTCTTCAAATAACAACTTCTGAAGAGGGTCCAGAAAATAGGACCGAAAGCTTACGTTATTTAACATCTTATGAAGACTGTTTAAAAACCTTTAAATAAATATATAAATATTAAATAAGGCCTTCTATTATAATACGTACCAAACTCGGCGAAAAATTGTTTTGATTATATATATATATATATATATATATATATATATATATATATATATATATATATATATATATATATATATATATATATATATATATATATATATATATATATATATATATATATATATATATATATATAACCTTCGGCATAGGTTTGTTCCTTGGGAACCTAGTCTTAATACTAAACAGGAAGACGAATAAAAATGGAAAACATTCTTTATTCATAAACACCTGACGTTTCTGAGTATTTCTCGACCCATCTTCAGC
>JABUQX010131504.1:20000-25000 GCA_015478945.1 Trachelipus rathkii
CATATCTATAATTATTTTTGTATATATTATGCTACATCCTTTTAATTAACCTTTTGACCTGTGCAGTTAACCATTCTTTGTTAATTGTAATGAATTAAAATGTAGCAATTGTATTAAATGTATTAATACAGTGTTTAAAGATGTTATATATATATATATATATATATATATATATATATATATATATATATAAATATATTTATATATAGATTTATTTATTTGTATTTCTTCGTTTGCTCTTTCTTTTATATATGCTATATATATATATATATATATATATATATATATATATATATATATATATATATATATATATATATATATATATATATATATATATATATATATATATATATATATATATATATATATTAAGAACTATTCGACTAGTGATTTTCTTTCCTTTCTCTCTCACTCTTGGTTCTCTAGTTCTTTCTCTTTTCGGTGAATCTTTTTCTGTGTCGCTAGACACATCGAAGGCTTTCGATAAACTCTGGTACAAAGCTATATTTTCTTCCGTTCCAATCGTTCTATGAATGCTATTATAGATAGTCACCATTTATTCTTTAAATCTATCCATAGTAGTGCTCCTCTGAATTCTGTTCTATCCCAATTAATTTTTCCTATTTTGCATCAAAATGATCTATCGCTACTGCGTCTCGTCTCTACTCTTAGGCAGATAACTCAAACACTCATCATTGCTCCCTCCAATTTGGAAAACGACTCCTTCAACAGAAAATAAATGATTCTAGGAGGGTATCCTTGAAGCAACAAACCTCTGATCTTTCTCGTACTTATAATTGTGTTAAAGAAAACATGGTTGTTTTCAATGTCTCAATAACTCAGCTTCTTCATCTATCTACTTGACATAATCTTCCAAGCAACTATAATATCTTCTTTGAAAACACAACTATAACCTTCTTCAGTTCTTAATATTTTAGATTTTTTCTTTTCTCGTGATCTTTCTTAGAAATGTCACATTATGTTCTTTCTAACAAGTTTCTAGGAAATTGGGTGTTCCATTGCTTCTTCGGAACCTTTTCTCACCACTCTGATTGCTAACTCTGCATAGGGGAACTGCTCGCCTTTGTATAGAGTATGAATCACATATCTAAGTTGGTTCCAATCATACTGCTCTCCTTAATAAAGTGAGTCTAGGTAGACTTTGTCGATTCTTTAACTTTCCTACCCTTACTAACTCTCTCCAATCTTTCTAGCAACACTCTCCTTATTCTATTGATATTACAATTTATTGAATTTACTTTGTTCTTTTGAATTTTCTAGTCTTGCACCTCCTTCTTTGAGGAGAGATCCTGACACTCGTATTAGGAGAGCCTCATCCTTTCTCTGTCCAACGCTCTAACCCAGACTTAACTGCTATGCTCAATCTTGCATGCACTCCACTGGTAAGATCTGGAACACATTCCATTTATCTATTTTTCCAACTATCTTTGATTTGCACAATTTCAAGCGTTGCGTATCGGAGCATGTCAGGCTTTAATTTGGTCCAGGTTTCCAATTTTCAAAAAACTCCGATGGAATTTGGAGTATATATATATATATATATATATATATATATATATATATATATATATATATATATATATATATATATATATATATATATATATATATATATATATATATATATAATATACTATATATATATAAATTTATAAGTCTCTGTTCTTTGCTCAATTGTATATATATATATATATATATATATATATATATATATATATATATATATATATATATATATATATATATATATATATATATATATATATATATATATATATGGGCAAAAAAATTTCTTCCATACTATTAACACAATATTTTTAAAATCAGCAAATTGAAATTATGAAAAAATATAAATGATAAATGTTGCTAGTAATTTGTAATATATAAAAAGTTTGGGAACGATAAACTATTTGAAGAATTCCTCCCACTCAAATATGACTTGGGAACTAATCTCTAAAAATGTTTATTTACTTTAACATCTTACTAGCAATTTTCTAATTCAAAGAAAAAATATTTAAAATTACTAGTTTTTAATTATTATTATCGTATTTTGATTTTATAATTTTTTTTAAAATTTAGATATTCGTGTTTTTTTCCTATTTATTTACTATCTAAGTATGTAATTAGAAGGTTAAAATTGAGATATTAATGTTTTTTTTTTATTTATTTACTAATATATAATATTTATTAATATAAAAATGCATCGTGTAACTCTGGCCAGTGAAGTTTGGATAAAGCGTCATATAAGATCATATGAAGAATGGATATTCGGCGCAGTCGGCTCGTATGAAGATTTTCTTCCCATAGTTCAAGAAGGAATAGATCAAACACCACATAGCGCCCGGTAGCTCAGCGGTAGAGCACTCGCCCAACTACGCGAGAGACCCAGGTTCGTCACTGGTCGTGCTGGTGAGTGTGAGCTATTCTTTTTTGACTCCGTCTTGCTCAGACTTAAAAGTTGGGCGCACCCCCTCCTAGATTAGGGCTCTGCCCGTGAGGAGTGATGTTAACTGTAAAAAAAGTTAAAAAAAAAAAAAATATGAAATTAGGAGGTACTAGCTAAATGTTTTCATTTTCAGCAATTTTTTTATTAGAAAAGAAACAAAACAAAACAAAAAACAACAACATAAAACCAAAACAAACGTTTTTTAGTAGGTTAGTTTTGATTTGACCCAAAAAACCATGTTGGCTTAAACCAAACAACCCTGATATATATATATATATATATATATATATATATATATATATATATATATATATATATATATATATATATATATATATATATATATATATATATATATATATATATATATATATATATATATATATATATATATATATATATATATATATATATATATATATATATATATATATATATATTATTATTATTATTATTATTATTATTATTATTATTATTATTATTATTATTATTATTATTATTATTATTATTATTATTATTATTATTATATGTTTTCATTATTTTATGGATAGTAATATATGTGTGAAGAAAATATGGGTCTGTCTATGTTGAATGACTTTTGATTTTTGAAGTTTTTAAGTTTTTGAACTTCCATTTTTCTTTATTAAATTGTTTGGAAGGTAAATTGATATTTTATATTGCAAATACTTTTTGTATAAAGGTCATGATAATTTATTGTTAATCTTGAAACTTTATAGCATTTCACGACACAGTTTGAACCTCAGTTCCCATTGTTTACGACAATCCGTATCAAAACTTCAGGTAAAAATTCTAACTTTGTTGTAATGGTGAATTCCTACTCCTAAAGATTTATATGCAGCATATTTATAAAACAAGAATTTTTTATTACCGTAAGCGTCGATGATGAAACTAACACACTAAATATTATAAAATTTAAAGAAGAAATTTTTTTTTTTTGCGGTAGATGACTAATATTAGAACTTATATTTTTCATTAGCTTGACTGATTTATAATAAGAAACTAACCTATTGCCTATGGTAATTTAAGAACGAGTTATTTACCTTCAAAATATCCCAAATTCTTCTGCAGAATAAATCTTTATCTAAATAATATAAAAATTGAAGTGCAAAATTATCTTGCGATTGATGACTAACATTTGTGCTTATATTTTTCATTAGCTTGACTGATTTATAACAAGAAACTAACCTATTACCTATAGTAATTTAAGAACGAGTTATTTACCTTTAAAATATCCCATATTTTTCTGCAGTATAAATCTTTATTGTCAATGAAGAAAAAATACATTTTGACAGGATTATGTTTCCCGAGAGTTCGTTTTAACGAAAATCGTGAATACCACTTCATATTTTTAGAGTTAGTTTCGAAGTCTTCCTATCCATATGTATTCAAATATGCATGCGCTGAAAAGGATCCAATCTCAGCTTTCTGTCTCGAACTATGACCTTTTTATTGAAGCATCTACACTCGAAGGTCATACAGATTTTTGACTTTTTGTGTACATTTAGAGACTTTTTGACACAAGGTCACAAGAGGTCAATACTAGTGACATGCACGTTGCATGTTAATTTCTCTGTTAATTTTATTGCGTGTTTAATTTCTCTACATCATAATTAAATCTTTATTCGACTTTACGAGAATTGATAAAATAAATAAAAAGAAAAATTAAATTAATTAATTAAATAAAAACCATAACATAATAATTAGGTTGTAAAATATTTTCACAAACATCTTGCAAGATTTCTTTTGCGGCAAAAACGACATTAATATTTAAAAAAATAGAGAAGCACTTCAGATAATTTTTAAAGAGGAAATAAGTTACACCGAAACCAATTTTAGAACAATCGAAGGACTATATGTCACGTGAAAACAGGTGCGAGATTGTTAGAGAAAAGTGGTAAATCTTCCATTGCTACTTAGGATTGTTCTTTTGGTTAATCTCATAATCCATTAACATTCACAATACTCAGTATATATATATATATATATATATATATATACTATATATATATATATATATATATATATATATATATATCATATATATATATATTATATATTATATATATATAATATATATATATATATATATAAAAATATAATTATATATTTAATTATACCATATATATTTATATATATATATATATATATATTTAAAAATATATATATATATATATATATATATATATATATATATATATATATATATATATAAATGAATGAAAACTTCTGTTCCTACATCTATTTAATCAAATTTCTTTTCAACTCAATTACATTTTCCTCAGAAACATAAAATTCAAACCACTTCATGTTATTAATAATCTCTTCATTTCTTATTTTTGTAACTTTTTTTCGCGCTGAACAAGCTACTAAGAGTGGTGTTTTGAAGAACTTTCAGAATTTCTTCACAATACCTCTGTTTCGTTCTCTGTATTCTTGTACGTAGTATGCACCACATATTTGCAGCGATTACACACATATAGACATCTCCTGAAAGAGTGACGTCTAGTAC
>JABUQX010131506.1:0-2500 GCA_015478945.1 Trachelipus rathkii
CCAGAGAGAGATTTATTTTATTATTTACGAAAATACCTCTGAATGGGTCAATGCAAATCCACTTATATATATAATATATAATATATATATATATAGTATATATATATATATATACTATATGTATAATATATATATAATATATAATATTATATATATTTATTATATATTATATATATATATAATATATATATATATATATATATATATATATATATATATATATATATAATATATATATTATAAGTAGCATTATATATATATAATATAATATAGTATAATATATAATATATATATAATATATAATTATATATAGTATATAGTAGTATATATATATATAGTATATATAGTATATAATAATATATATTCATATATAGTATATAATATAATATATATATATATATAGTATATATTAGTATATATATATATAAGTATATATAGGTGTATATATATATATATATTAACTATATATATATATATATTATATTATATGCTATATAATATATATCATATATATATATATATATATACTATAATATATATATATATACTATATAGTTACAAATTCTTCTTGCTCTATTAGCAACAAAACGATTGATCACATCCTCCGTTTTTATTGAGTAGCTTCAATGAACATTCATTAAAGCCAATCTTGGTAGTTTTCTTTGTACATTAGAATTTAATAGGTGGGTTTTCATCCTTTTCAGAGTAGAGATGCATCTTTCTGGAGAGCACCTAGTAACTGGGATAGTTGTTCTACCATAACATTGTCGAAAAATTTCTTCAATGATCCATCCGTCACTTCATCACATACACATTTTTGAGCTGACAATTTCACATTTGATTATTCTTTTCATTTCAAAAGACGTCTAGTCAGCTTCAAAAAGATGAAGCTAGGAGGGCGTCCTTTGCCAAAATGACCTCTTATCTTTTTAGTATTTCTAATTTGGGCAAAGGAAAAAAACTTTAATTTTCAATTTCTCAAATACTTACTTGCATCGAAAACACAAAACTCAAACTTTTCACTGCCTCTAATTACACTGGGTAACAAAAATTTTTTTTGGAAAATCGTCCAGGGTTTTCCAGCGGAATTAGACTATTTGAGATGCGCTGAAGTCCGAAAATTGCCCTTTGGTTTTTTTCATCAGGGTTGGTTGGTTCGCTACAGACATTTAAGCAAAAAACTATTTTTCGTCCAAAAACCCAATTCCTGAGGATCATAAACATTCGGTTTTTCCGTTTTCCTGGGTAAATAAAAATCAACGTATCCAAATTCATTCATTTATTATATACTCGATTACATTTGATAAGTTTAATACAGTACATGAGGCGTTACGTGACGACAAAGTCCAGAGTTCGACGGGCGGTAAAATCCCGTTGTCCCCTCGATTTCCTGTGTGAGCAGCTTGCTGGGGTTTGTCTCTCTTCAGGCGACTAGCAGTAGTCCGCGAGCATGACTGCGTCCCACCTCCCCTGGTACCCTCTCCTCCATTTGAGCGCATGTCGTTGAATGGAACCTTTCTCCCTGCTCGTCGCTGACCGCACCAAGGGTTTTCAGGAAACCTCTCCATGTGTGAGAACAGGAAATGCCATTTTATACTCAAATAAAACCCGAGGTTTTGGCGAAGTTCTTTATGCATGCTGTTGGATTGAGTGTTGGCCGTAGTTGTTGCCTGCCTTCTTGTTCCAGGAAGTTTGTTCACCCACACCTGCACAAAGCGACCTCCAGGCAGGCGCACTCTAGCGTGTTCATGGAGTTTTCGAACTCTGTGTCCTTTCGATGAGCTGCCGTATCTGTGGGCCATCGAAAATGCTGGCCTTCAGCTTCTACCAATGGTGAGGTACCATGTTCAATGTCTATCTCTAATTCTTCCTCACTCGATTCTTGTCCAGAAGCGCGCGTGAACCTGTTTCATTAACGCCAAGCTTTGATTGTGAAGCGGTGGGAACAAAATCTTTTCCCGGTCAACAAGAGGTTCGTTTATGGATGTTGCTGGCCCCAGGTACTAACTGCTCTCGTGCCGGCCACTCTTTCTTCACATACGTGCTGGGCTCTGTCTCGAACTGTCCCACTGTCCATATAAAGGCCATCGGGTACTTTGTGCTACCCGGACTGCTGGCCAAGTCACAGAAACGTTCAACTATCTAAAGGTCGACGCAGATGATGCCATTGGTGGCTGCTGATATTGGATTTGTCCGAGCACGGTACTTGACTGCTGTCATACTTTCTCCTTAGAGAGTTTGTGGAGTGCGCAAGAGGAATTGAAAGGCGGAACTTCGTTTCCCGTTGTGTATGGAAGCACCACTCCTTCCGAAAGAGCGGGTTTGCTACTGTCCTATGAAGAGTCGCCATCTCTGCGGAATCATACTTGAGCGAATCGCCGAGTTTTAGCAAGAAGACAGGCGACCATCTCGGCAGTACACCGAGGTCTTACCTCCTCGGCAAGAACAGTAGCCCATGCAGTCCTGATGCCTTCTACGAAAGAACGTGATACGCGCGTCC
>JABUQX010131506.1:7500-10000 GCA_015478945.1 Trachelipus rathkii
TTGGCAAACTAGCAAATAATCTATTTGTTTTTGTATCGTCCGTTCCTGTCATGACAGTGTCCACGGCATCAGCTACGCAATCAACTACTTCAGCAGCAGCAGCAGTACCAACAAAAACAACAATAACAAAAAATAACAAAAACAGCGTTAACAACGGCAACAGGAATGTCTGCAGGACTTCGCCCATATAGTCAAAACCACAGATCCCACGTTTGCCATGCACATATTTACTTCGCTCAACAGGCAAGAACAGGCAGACCTTGGTGCAAATGGCCTGACAAATCTAATTTACAGGTGCAACCCTCGTCTCGTCTCTCTTCTATGTCATCATCTCCCACATCAACGGAAAACTAGATGAGCGAGCTGATTGCTGCGATATAATCACTTCGCAACTTAATATCAATGTCACAATATTTGGCTTAGACACTCTTTTCATCGTAGACACCGGCGTTTCCATTTCAAGTCTCCCTTCTTCGATAGGAACCAACATTTCCCTAATTGCAACTAATGTAAATTGTTCCGCCTATCATGTGTCTTGGTGAAATAGGGACATATATAACGATCGAAAAGCTTCGCCGAGAATTTAGTTAGACTTTCATGGTAGCTGATATCGCAATGTTAATATTGGGTATGGATTTTGTACACCATTAAATCTTAATTAACTTTTGTAGGAAGAAAACCATACAAGACACAAATACTTCTATTCTAGCACCTCTTCAAGTTTCTTCTGAGGAAGTTCCATCGCTACAAATCAACGCTAACATCGAAGACTTTAATATCTCATCTTTGCTACATGTATCCCTTGTTAACGTCACTAATCGACAGGTCACTAATCGACAGGTCATAAAGGACCTGTTCACTATAGAGACTGGTGATTCTCCTCCAGTGTTTGCCAAACCTCGCCGTCCTCCTGAAGATAAGTTAAGAGCAGCAAAAGCAGAATTCGAAACTCTCTTGAAGAATGGAATCATTAGACCTTCCAAGTCTACTTAGGCTTCTCCGCTCCATCTGGTGCCAAAGAAATCCCAAGGAACTTGGAGGCCTTGTGGTGATTACAGATCTGTGAATGCTATTACTAAAAGAGATGGGTATTCACTTCCTCACATTCAAATGCTCCCACAACGCCTACATGGATCAACAATCTTCAGCAAAACAGATCTTCAGAGGGCATATCACCAAATTCCAATACCACCGGAGGACAGTGAAAAGACTGCCATAACAAATTCTTTTTGGCATTTTTGAATATGTTTCTATGCCATTTGGTTTAAAGAACGCAGAAGCTACTTTTCAGAGAATAATGAACTATTTTTAAACACATTTAGTTTGTTGCATATATCTAGCTAACTTGGTAATTTATTCATCAACTCCAGAACAGCATGAAAAACATCTCAGAGCAGTTTTCAAACTTCAAGAAAATTCTTTCAAAATATCATTGGAAAAATATGAATTCAAATCATCTGTCAGCTATTTGGGATATTATGTTTCTTAAGATGGAATTTTTCCTCCTTCAGAAAAGACGTCCGAAATTTCGAAGTACCCTCTTTCCCTGAGATTCGGCAGCACTTTGAAGATTCTTGGGAATGACTGGATACTACCGCCGTTTTATCCCTTGTTATGCAAAAATCGTCTTTCCTTTTTAAGAAAAAGCAAAACATCATTTAAAAGATAGGTCTCTTACGTGGACCACATGAGAAGAAGAAGAAGCCTTCATTGAAAACAAAAATCAACGCTAATACGCCATAACTCTTCTATTTTTTTTACCGGATGTAACCCATCTTCAACTTGTAACAGATAGTAGCCAGACTTTTATAGGAGCAGTGCTTCATCAGATGGTTGATTGACAGACAGTATCTATAGATTTCTCCAGCAAAAGCTCTCAGAACAGCAACGCAAATATTCAGATTTCGACCGTGAACTTCTACACCCTACTATTCTGTTCCTCATTTCAAGCATATGTTATACGAAAGGAATGTCATCTTGTGTACTTATCACAAACCTCTCGTTTCAGCTTTCTACAGTACGAATCAAGCAAAATGTGATCGGCAATAACACCATTTTTCTGTCTTAACAGAATATGTTTCTCCAATGAACTACCTAAGGGGAGTAGATAACATTGTGGCAGATGCTTTTCCCAGATACCCTCGGTAATAGTAGATGCTTTCGATTTACCTTTATCGCTCTTCTTTAATCAACGAATGAAAAAACTACCACGTTTTAGACCCCGTCTTATTCTTACCCTCTACAAGATAATCTTCAAGTAAGGTGTGATACCTCTTCAGCTTTTCCAGGACCATTTTTTCCAAAACCTTGTCATGAACAGATCTTCAACAATTTTCATCAGATGTCTCATCCGGGAGTTAAGACTTCTCTGCGTCTTATAAAGACTATGTATTTCTGACCTAACATGGATCGTGACATCAGAATTTTGCTTCATTTTTGTCAACAATGCCAACTTTCAAAGATTCAACGTCATACTAAACAGTCACCTATTGCTCCCATG
>JABUQX010131508.1:0-17500 GCA_015478945.1 Trachelipus rathkii
CGGTACTTCATTTGAAAAAATAATGTGTTTCATTGAAATGCAATTTCAAAAAGCAGAAAAGCGAATTTGTTAATAGTTTTAGGTGTCTTAAATTGACGTTTTTTAATGAAATTTCAATATTTGTTTTCATATACCAAATATTTCATTAGTTGTGAAAACCTGTTTTAATAAAATTTAACTTCTAAAATTACGCTTTTTCTTAAATTTTCACATTACAAATTTAGAACTCTTAAAAGTACGATTTTTCCTAAATTTCAACATTTGAAATTATTTGGTAATTCTTAAAATTGAGTTTTTAACGGGATTTTTAGCATTTGAAAAAATAATGTGTTTCCTAAATTTGTTAATAGTTTCAGGTGTCTTAAATTGACGTTTTTTAATGAAATTTCAATATTTGTTTTCATATATAAAATATTTCATTAGTTGTGAAAACCTGTTTTAATAAAAATTTTAACTTCTAAAATTACGCTTTTTCTTAAATTTTCACATTACAAATTTAGAACTTTTAAAAGTACGATTTTTCCTAAATTTCAACATTTAAAATTATTTGGTATTTCTTAAAAATGAGTTTTTAACTCGATTTTTAGCATTTGAAAAAATAATATGTTTCATTGAAATGCAATTTCAAAAAGCAGAAAAGCGAATTTATTAATAGTTTTAGGTGTCTTAAATTGACGTTTTTTAATGAAATTTTAATATTTGTTTTTATATACCAAATATTTCATTAGTTGTAAAAACCTGTTTTAATAAAAAATTTTAACTTCTAAAATTACGCTTTTTCTTAAATTTTCACATTACAAATTTAGAACTCTTAAAAGTACGATTTTTCCTAAATTTCAACATTTGAAATTATTTGGTAATTCTTAAAATTGAGTTTTTAACGGGATTTTTAGCATTTGAAAAAATAATGTGTTTCATTGAAATGCAATTTCAAAAAGCAGAAAAGAGAATTTATTAATAGTTTTAGGTGTCTTAAATTGACGTTTTTTAATGAAATTTCAATATTTGTTTTTATATACCAAATATTTCATTAGTTATGAAAACCTGTTTTAATAAAAAAATTTAACTTCTAAAATTACGCTTTTTCTTAAATTTTCACATTACAAATTTAGAACTCTTAAAAGTACGATTTTTCCTAAATTTCAACATTTGAAATTATTTGGTAATTCTTAAAATTGAGTTTTTAACGGGATTTTCAGCATTTGAAAAATAATGTGTTTCATTGAAATGCAATTTTAAAACAGAAAAGCGAATTTGTTAATAGTTTTAGGTGTCTTAAATTGACGTTTTTTAATGAAATTTCAATATTTGTTTTCATATACCAAATATTTCATTAGTTGTGAAAACCTGTTTTAATAAAAAATTTTAACTTCTAAAATTACGCTTTTTCTTAAATTTTCACATTACAAATTTAGAACTCTTAAAAGTACGATTTTTTCTAAATTTCAACATTTGAAATTATTTGATAATTCTTAAAATTGAGTTTTTAACGGTAATTTCAGCATTTGAAAAAATAATTTGTTTCATTGAAATGCAATTTCAAAAAGCAGAAAAGAGAATTTATTAATTGTTTTAGGTGTCTTAAATTGACGTTTTTTAATGAAATTTCAATATTTGTTTTTATATACCAAATATTTCATTAGTAGTGAAAACCTGTTTTAATAAAAAATTTTAATTTCTAAAATTACGCTTTTTCTTAAATTTTCACATTACAAATTTAGAACTCTTAAAAGTACGATTTTTCCTAAATTTCAACATTTGAAATTATTTGGTAATTCTTAAAATTGAGTTTTTAACAGTATTTTCAGCATTTGAAAAAATAATGTGTTTCATTGAAATGCAATTTTAAAAAACAGAAAAGCGAATTTGTTAATAGTTTTAGGTGTCTTAAATTGACGTTTTTTAATGAAATTTCAATATTTGTTTTCATATACCAAATATTTCATTAGTTGTGAAAACCTGTTTTAATAAAAAATTTTAACTTCTAAAATTACGCTTTTTCTTAAATTTTCACATTACAAATTTAGAACTCTTAAAAGTACGATTTTTCCTAAATTTCAACATTTGAAATTATTTGGTAATTCTTAAATTGAGTTTTTAACGGTATTTTAGCATTTGAAAAAATAATGTGTTTCATTGAAATGCAATTTCAAAAAGCAGAAAAGCGAATTTGTTAATAGTTTTAGGTGTCTTAAATTGACGTTTTTTAATGAAATTTCAATATTTGTTTTTATATACCAAATATTTCATTAGTAGTGAAAAGCTGTTTTAATAAAAAATTTTAACTTCTAAAATTACGATTTTTCTTAAATTTTCACATTACAAATTTAGAACTCTTAAAAGTACGATTTTTTCTAAATTTCAACATTTGAAATTATTTGGTATTTCTTAAAATTGAGTTTTTAACGGGATTTTTAGCATTGAAAAAATAATATGTTTCATTGAAATGCAATTTTAAAAAGCAGAAAGCGAATTTGTTAATAGTTTTAGGTGTCTTAAATTGACGTTTTTTAATGAAATTTCAATATTTGTTTTTATATACCAAATATTTCATTAGTTGTGAAAACCTGTTTTAATAAAAAATTTTAACTTCTAAAATTACGCTTTTTCTTAAATTTTCACATTACAAATTTAGAACTCTTAAAAGTACGATTTTCCCTAAATTTCAACATTTGAAATTATTTGGTAATTCTTAAAATTGAGTTTTTTAACGGGATTTTCAGCATTTGAAAAAATAATGTGTTTCATTGAAATACAATTTCAAAAAGCAGAAAAGCGAATTTGTTAATAGTTTAAGGTGTCTTAAATTGACGTATTTTAATGAAATTTCAATATTTGTTTTTATATACCAAATATTTCATTAGTTGTGAAAACCTGTTTTAATAAAAAATTTTAACTTCTAAAATTACGCTTTTTCTTAAATTTTCACATTGCAAATTTAAAACTCTTAAAGTACGATTTTTCCTAAATTTCAACATTTGAAATTATTTGGTATTTCTTAAAATTGAGTTTTTAACGGTATTTTTAGCATTTGAAAAAATAACGTGTTTCATTGAAATGCAATTTCAAAAAACAGAAAAGCGAATTTATTAATAGTTTTAGGTGTCTTAAATTGACGTTTTTTAATGAAATTTCAATATTTGTTTTTATATACCAAATATTTCATTAGTTGTGAAAACCTGTTTTAATAAAAAATTTTAACTTCTAAAATTACGCTTTTTCTTAAATTTTCACATTACAAATTTAGAACTCTTAAAAGTACGATTTTTCCTAAATTTCAACATTTGAAATTATTTGGTAAATCTTAAAATTGAGTTTTTAACGGTATTTTCAGCATTTGAAAAAATAATGTGTTTCATTGAAATGCAATTTCAAAAAGCAGAAAAGCGAATTTATTAATAGTTTTAGGTGTCTTAAATTGACGTTTTTAATGAAATTTTAATATTTGTTTTTAAATACCAAATATTTCGTTAGTTGTGAAAACCTGTTTTAATAAAAAAATTTAACTTCTAAAATTACGCTTTTTCTTAAATTTTCACATTACAAATTTAGAACTCTTAAAAGTTCAATTTTTCCTAAATTTCAACATTTGAAATTATTTGGTATTTCTTAAAATTGAGTTTTTAACGGGATTTTTAGCATTTGAAAAAATAATGTGTTTCATTGAAATGCAATTTCAAAAAACAGAAAAGCGAAGTTGTTAATAGTTTAGGTGTCTTAAATTGACGTTTTTTAATGAAATTTCAATATTTGTTTTTATATACCAAATATTTCATTAGTTGTAAAAACCTGTTTTAATAAAATTTAACTTCTAAAATTACGCTTTTTCTTAAATTTTCACATTACAAATTTAGAACTCTTAAAAGTACGATTTTTCCTAAATTTCAACATTTGAAATTATTTGATAATTCTTAAAATTGAGTTTTTAACGGTATTTTTAGCATTTGAAAAAATAATGTGTTTCATTGAAATGCAATTTTAAAAAGCAGAAAAGCGAATTTGGTAATAGTTTTAGGTGTCTTAAATTAACGTTTTTTAATGAAATTTCAATATTTGTTTTTATATACCAAATATTTCATTAGTAGTGAAAACCTGTTTTAATAAAAAAATTTAACTTCTAAAATTACGCTTTTTCTTAAATTTTCACATTACAAATTTAGAACTCTTAAAAGTACGATTTTTCCTAAATTTCAACATTTGAAATTATTTGGTAATTCTTAAAATTGAGTTTTTAACGGGATTTTTAGCATTTGAAAAAATAATATGTTTCATTGAAATGCAATTTTAAAAAGCAGAAAAGCGAATTTTGTTAATAGTTTTAGGTGTCTTAAATTGACGTTTTTTAATGAAATTTTAATATTTGTTTTATATACCAAATATTTCATTAGTAGTGAAAACCTGTTTTAATAAAAATTTTAACTAAAATTACACTTTTTCTTAAATTTTCACATTACAAATTTAGAACTCTAAAAGTACGATTTTTCCTAAATTTCAACATTTGAAATTATTTGGTAATTCTTAAAATTGAGTTTTTAACGGTATTTTCAGCATTTGAAAAAATAATGTGTTTCATTGAAATGCAATTTCAAAAAGCAGAAAAGCGAATTTGTTAATAGTTTTAGGTGTCTTAAATTGACGTTTTTTAATGAAATTTCAATATTTGTTTTTATATACCAAATATTTCATTAGTAGTGAAAACCTGTTTTAATAAAAAATTTTAACTAAAATTACGCTTTTTCTTAAATTTTCACATTACAAATTTAGAACTCTAAAGGGCATAGTTGATTGAATGGTTGTGTCACACAGAGTTGACTTGTGAAGATTCAGCATTTGAAAAAATAATGTGTTTCATTGAAATGCAATTTTAAAAAACAGAAAAGCGAATTTGTTTATAGTTTCAGGTGTCTTAAATTGACGTTTTTAATGAAATTTCAATATTTGTTTTTATATACCAAATATTTCATTAGTAGTGAAAACCTGTTTTAATAAAAAATTTTAACTTCTAAAATTACGCTTTTTCTTAAATTTTCACATTACAAATTTAGAACTCTTAAAAGTACGATTTTTCCTAAATTTCAACATTTGAAATTATTTGATAATTCTTAAAATTGAGTTTTTAACGGTATTTTTAGCATTTGAAAAAATAATGTGTTTCATTGAAATGCAATTTAAAAAAGCAGAAAAGCGAATTTGTTAATAGTTTTAGGTGTCTTAAATTGACGTTTTTTAATGAAATTTCAATATTTGTTTTTATATACCAAATATTTCATTAGTAGAAAACCTGTTTTAATAAAAAATTTTAACTTCTAAATTACCCTTTTTCTTAAATTTTCACATTACAAATTTAGAACTCTTAAAAGTACGATTTTTCTAAATTTCAACATTTGAAATTATTTGGTAATTCTTAAAATTGAGTTTTTAACGGTATTTTCAGCATTTGAAAAAATAATGTGTTTCATTGAAATGCAATTTTAAAAAGCAGAAAAGCGAATTTATTAATAGTTTTAGGTGTCTTAAATTGACGTTTTTTAATGAAATTTCAATATTTGTTTTTATATACCAAATATTTCATTAGTTGTGAAAACCTGTTTTAATAAAAAATTTTAACTTCTAAAATTACGCTTTTTCTTAAATTTTCACATTACAAATTTAGAACTCTTAAAAGTACGATTTTTCCTAAATTTCAACATTTGAAATTATTTGGTAATTCTTAAAATTGAGTTTTTAACGGGATTTTAGCATTTGAAAAAATAATGTGTTTCATTGAAATGCAATTTCAAAAAGCAGAAAAGCGAATTTGTTAATAGTTTTAGGTGTCTTAAATTGACGTTTTTTAATGAAATTTCAATATTTGTTTTTATATACCAAATATTTCATTGGTAGTGAAAACCTGTTTTATTAAAAATTTTAACTTCTAAAATTACGCTTTTTCTTAAATTTTCACATTACAAATTTAGAACTCTTAAAAGTACGATTTTTCCTAAATTTCAACATTTGAAAATTATTTGGTAATTCTTAAAATTGAGTTTTTAACGGTATTTTCAGCATTTGAAAAAATAATGTGTTTCATTGAAATGCAATTTTAAAAAGCAGAAAAGCGAATTTGTTAATAGTTTTAGGTGTCTTAAATTGACGTTTTTAATGAAATTTCAATATTTGTTTTTATATACCAAATATTTCATTAGTTGTGAAAACCTGTTTTAATAAAAAATTTTAACTTCTAAAATTACGCTTTTTCTTAAATTTTCACATTACAAATTTAGAACTCTTAAAAGTACGATTTTTCCTAAATTTCAACATTTGAAATTATTTGGTAATTCTTAAAATTGAGTTTTTAACGGTATTTTTAGCATTTGAAAAAAATAAAGTGTTTTCATTGAAATGCAATTTCAAAAAGCAGAAAAGCGAATTTATTAATAGTTTAGGTGTCTTAAATTGACGTTTTTTAATGAAATTTCAATATTGTTTTTATATACCAAATATTTCATTAGTTGTGAAAACCTGTTTTAATAAAAAAAATTTAACTTCTAAAATTACGCTTTTCTTAAATTTTCACATTACAAATTTAGAACTCTTAAAAGTACGATTTTTCCTAAATTTCAACATTTGAAATTATTTGGTAATTCTTAAAATTGAGTTTTTAACGGTATTTTCAGCATTTGAAAAAATAATGTGTTTCATTGAAATGCAATTTCAAAAAGCAGAAAAGCGAATTTATTAATAGTTTTAGGTGTCTTAAATTGACGTTTTTTAATGAAATTTCAATATTTGTTTTTATATACCAAATATTTTATTATTTGTGAAAACCTGTTTTAATAATCAATTTTTGTATGGCCTCTTGGTATAAGATGCGTTTCTCATGGATGTTAATGTCTGAATTTAATATTCTGTACACTTCTTTCTCGTATTTGGTTATCTGTTCAACTTTAGGATCATATAAGCTATGAGGTAAAGGCTGCTGAAAAGCTAATGAATCGTTCACCATATAAGGATTCTGTTGGGTCAGCTGTTGTTGCTGATGTGAAAGAGGTTGTAATGCATTGTGTGGCAATATCTGCGTATATGGGGGTTGTGAATGATGAAACTGTGATTGTGGATTTTGCGCAAGGTGCGGCAATAACTGGCCATATTGAGGTTGTAAATGATGAATCTGAGGAACTGAATTCTGTACAGATGCTGTATTATTATACTTCATTTTCTCATACTCATTATATGGAAGTACAGCAACCTTCTTCATTATGGGGACAACCACTTAGATATCAGTGGAGCTATAACGGAGAAGAGTAATGGTAGGAATACCCCTCCTCCTCTCTGTAGTAACTTCTTTTTATTTTTCAGATTTTTAATGTTGAGGGAGAGTTTTTTAATGATGTTTCTATAACGACGTAGCTTTACCTTCTGAGGCCTGTTTAAAGGAACATTTCCTTTTATAAGATTTAAACAGACTTCACATACACACTGGATGAATTTCTCATCCTCACTAATTAGTTTACGTTTTTCAGAAGGTTTCAGCTTTTTAAATTTTTTTATAAGAGGTAAATACTTTGCAACTAGAGCACTCATTATTCAGGTATGTATACAGTTTCTATCTCATAAGGTAGAATGTTGGTGCGGAGTAACACTCTGTACGTGTTTTTGGGGTGAAGTTCACACATCAAATAACCGTGAGGGATCGAAGTAACCTCTTTATATACTTTTAAGAACTCTTTCCTTTGAAGGGGAAACATTTGAGTTGCCAATACATTAATTTGACTCATGTCTCTTCTCTGTCCAAACAACAGTAAATACTGTGTGTTTAAAGAAACACTTCGCATATGCTTGCTTTGATGAAAAATATTCTGGGTTATGAAAAACACCGAGATATTTAGATGGTGAGAATAAACTGTGAACGCTTCTGCTATTTCCAAATTCAATTTGTGCATTAAATCATCTAATACAATAATTTTGTGACCATGTATATTGTCCAACGATCTAATATCGTATATGCCTTCATGAAATTGAATCACATCTTTATATTCTTTAAATTTTTCCTGATAAACATTATAACACCATATTATTTTTACAGGGGTTTGTTCAAAAATCTCCATTTCCTTTAAAATATTTAATAATAGAAAGGTTTTACCACATCCTGTAGGCCCAGCTACAAGACATGTAGCCGGACTTCGGAACGTAAATTTCTCCACATCCATACTCGTTAAGTGAATAATGAATAATGAGATTAATTAAAGCAGTAAAGCTCTGTATTGTATGTTTTTAATAAAATTTCGTACAATTTTATTAAAATAAAATGTTTATATAACAGAAACTCTGTGTGTTTTTATTCTTACATTACAATTTAAAAATAAAAAAGTATTAAAACAAAAATAAAAATAGAAATAATAAAAAAATAATAATAAATAAAAAGTATTAAAACAAAAATAAAAAATATAAAAGAAAACAATGTTAATAAATATATGAGTTAAAACAGTAAAGCCAGTCAAAAAAAGTAAAACATATGAGTTAAAGCAGTAAAACATGAGTTAAAGCAGTAAAACATGAGTTAAAGCAGTAAAGCAGTAAAACAAAAGCATACTAATCCCTTAGGTAACACCTCTATTGATTTACTGATTTACTGAAGGTATGTAATGTTAATAAATATATGAGTTAAAACAGTAAAGCAGAGAGTTAAAGCAGTAAAGCAGAGTTAAAGCAGTAAAACATGAGTTAAAGCAGTAAAGCAGTAAAACAAAAGCATACTAATCCCTTGGGTGTTAGGTAATAACACCTCTATTGATTTACTGCTTTAAGGTATGTAAAGTATATGTTTTTAATAAAATTTCGTACAATTGTAGTAAAAATGAATGACTCATAGTATATTTGAAAAGAAATTCTTTGAATAGTTTACATTGATATCATATTTTTCGTTCGCGCGGGAATTTTGCGTCTGCGGACGCACGCGGCGGCGGGTACGCGGGGATATGGCGCCTGCGGGCGCACGCGGCGGCGGTAATATTGCGCCTGCGGGCGCACGCGGCGGTTTCGCGGTGAGGCTGACCTGCGGACGCGGACTCTGAAACGTTTACGGTCACTGTCTCAACTGTGTAACTCTTTAGATATATTTTCTGTCATGCTATAAGTGTTAGAAAAATACTAACTCATAGTAGGAAGCAACCTAGCAACTTGTAATATACACCAATCGATTCCTCATACCTTATAACCTAGGGGTAAACACCCATATTAGGGCTATTCTAGGCTCAGGGAGGCTAGAAAAGGCTTGAAAAAAAGTGGCACTCAGTTGGCACTATGTGGCACTCACTTGGCACTATGTGGCACTCACTTGGCACTCATTGGCACTCACTTGGCACTCATTGGCACTCATTGGCACTCACTTGGCACTCACCTGGCACTCATCTAATACTCATCTAATACTCATAGAACACTAATAGAACATCACTAGATACTTCTTACGGTGGTTGGGAACCATCAAAGTTGAACCATCAATAAATCTGAGTCATCAAAGTTGAATCATCAATATAGATGCCAACAAAGATGACGTCATCAAAGTTGAGGCTATAAAAAGTTGAGCCATCAAGGGTTGGCGGGGTACGTGTAGGCTAACTTAGTTATAGGTGTACGTAGGTGAAGGTTGGGAGGAGTTTAGGTGGAGACAAGTGTAGGTGAAGGCTGGTGGAGGCTAGGTGTAGGTGTAGGTGTAGGCTGGGTGAAGGCTGGGTGGAGGCTAGGTGTAGGTGTAGGCTAGGTACAGGCTGGGTGGAATCTAGGTGTAGGTGTAGGCTAGGTGAAGGATGGGTGGAGGCTAGGTGTAGGTGTAGGCTAGGTGAAGGCTAGGTGTAGGCTGGGTGTAGGCTATGTGGAGGCTGGGTGTAGGCTATATGGAGGCTGGGCCAAAATTGACCCATGGTATCTGGCAAGCTTTGGAGAAAAGGTCAAGGACAAAAAAGGTAAAGACATCAAAAAATAGGGCTAAGCCCCTAAAGGGTGGCCAAAAATTAGGGTGGGCCAAAATTGACCCATGGATGACCAAAGGTTTGGTCGAAAAAATTAGGGTGGGACATGTACAACGGTTGCTGACGCAACCGTTTGGCGCAACCCTTCTTCGAAGGGTTGCAAAAATTAGGGTTGCCGAAAAAATTAGGGTTGCCAAAAAATTAGGGTTCTCAAAAAATTAGGGTTCTCCAAAAATTTGGGGTTCTCAAAAAATTTGGGTTCTCAAAAAATTTGGGTTCTCAAAAAATTTGGGTTCTCAAAAAATCCGGGTTCTCAAAAAATTCGGGTTCTCAAAAAATAGGGTTCTCAAAAAAGGTCAAGGCCCAAAAAAAGTTAAGGTAAAAAATTCAGGTTGACCAAAAAGGTCAAGGTCAAAAAGGTCGCGGTCAAAAAAAGGTCAAAAAGGTCGCGGTCACTTTGGGCCTCCAATATGTACTTCCTACTACTCACGCCCTTTAGAATTTTATTTAACAGTATGAAGGTGGCCGAATTTAGATTACCTCTACAGAACGAATTGGTAGGGGTATGGGCAGGGTTAGAAATAAATTTACTATGTTTTATCCCTTTCTTAATTAAAGGAAAGGCAGAAGCGAGGTCTTGTGCTCTTTATTTTTTAACCCAAGCTACTGGGTCTCTTCTACTCTTAATCAGAGGGTTGGATACTTCAAGTTATGATCTTACATTAAAACTTTATATAACGGTTGGCTTATTAATTAAAGCTGGAGTTGCACCTTTTCCATTTCTGATACCCTGTAGTTGCTTTTCAGATTAAATGGTCGGAGTTTATTGTTTAAGAACTCTTCCAAAAGATTGCTCCTTTATCATTATTATTCCATTGTGAATTGTTTATACTAGGACAGTTTATATATTTAACTGTAATTATGAGAGGAGTGGTAGAGAGGGGCTTTAGGGGTTGAATGAACTAAAGGTACGAGGTGTTTTGATTTATTCTTCTATTAATCATATAGGATGGGTGATAATACCTTTGATTAATCATAGCATGAGTTGGGCAGTTTATTTTAGAATATATTGCATAATACTAACTTCAGTTGTAGTATTAGTTTACTTTTACAGGATTTATAATTTAACACAGCTTTATAGACCGGAAACCCCATTTTGGCATGGTTTTGTTTTTGGAGTTGGGTTATTTTCTTTAGGAGGGGTGCCTCCTTTTTTAGGATTTTTCGTTAAATGTTGATTACTTTATTTGGTTGGTCCATTTATGGATCCTTTCGCGTTAATGGTCCTTATTTTTATAAGATCAATTACACTATTCTACTATATTACATTAGGAATCCCTCATCTGATTTTTGTTTGAGAAAATCCATTAATTCAACAACGTTTTATTGATTTAATAGTTGTTAGTTTTGTGCTTTTTACTAGGATCCTAGGATTATGAATTATACCGGCTTTTGTTATCTGGTTTATATAATCAGGCTTTTACAATAAATTGTGAACTCAGGTTTGCAGCTTGAGGATTTTTAAACCTAACTCTTCTACAGGTTTACAACCTATCGCTTTATAGCTTTTACAATATGCAACGCTGATTTTATTCCACAAATCATAAAGATATTGGGACATTGTATTTTGTATTTGGTGCTTGAGCAGGGGCTGTTGGAACAGCCCTTAGGATAATTATTCGAACTGAGTTAGGAAACCCTGGGAGGTTAATTGGAGACGATCAGATTTATAATGTGATTGTTACTGCTCATGCTTTTGTAATAATTTTTTTTATAGTTATACCTATTATAATTGGAGGCTTTGGTAATTGATTAGTACCTTTAATATTAGGGGCCCCTGATATAGCTTTTCCGCGTATAAATAATATAAGATTTTGGCTTCTTCCCCCATCACTAATTTTGTTATTAAGAAGAGGTTTAGTTGAAAGAGGTGTTGGGACTGGCTGGACTGTCTACCCACCTTTGGCAAGTGGAATTGCCCATAGAGGGGCTTCAGTAGATTTAGGGATTTTTTCCCTTCATTTGGCTGGAGCTTCTTCAATTTTAGGAGCTGTAAATTTTATTACTACTGTAATTAATATACGAGCAGAGGGGATAAGGATAGATCGTGTCCCTCTATTTGTTTGGTCAGTGTTAATTACAGCAATTCTCTTGTTACTTTCACTACCAGTTTTAGCAGGGGCCATTACTATGTTATTAACAGACCGTAATCTGAACACCTCTTTTTTCGACCCTAGGGGGGGAGGAGATCCTATCTTGTACCAACACTTATTTTGATTTTTCGGACATCCTGAGGTTTATATTTTAATTTTACCCGCATTTGGGATAATTTCTCATATTGTTAGACAGGAGTCTAATAAAAAAGAAGCTTTTGGTACTTTAGGGATAATTTATGCGATAATTGCTATTGGTGTATTAGGGTTTGTTGTATGAGCTCATCATATATTTACAGTAGGGATAGATGTTGATACTCGTGCTTATTTTACTTCAGCTACTATAATTATTGCTGTCCCTACTGGTATTAAGATTTTTAGTTGGCTGAGAACTTTACATGGGGCTCATTTAAGGTTTAGACCCGCTCTATTATGGGCTTTAGGTTTTATTTTTTTATTTACATTAGGGGGGTTAACAGGGGTAATCCTAGCTAATTCATCTATTGATATCATTTTACATGATACTTATTATGTAGTAGCCCATTTCCATTATGTTTTATCTATAGGGGCAGTATTTGCTATTTTTGGGGGGGTGGTACATTGGTTTCCTTTATTTACTGGGTTAAGGATAAGGAGCTTTTGATTAAAGGTTCAATTTCTGGTAATGTTTATTGGAGTAAATCTCACATTTTTCCCTCAACATTTCTTAGGGTTGGGAGGAATACCGCGTCGTTATTCTGACTACCCGGATGTTTATAGGTTTTGAAATCTAGTATCGTCTATTGGGTCTTTGCTTTCTGTTGTTTCTGTAATAATATTTTTGTTGATTATTTGAGAGGCTCTTTTAGCAGAGCGTTATTATATAGCTCTGGAAAGGTTAAGATCCTCTTTAGAGTGATTCCACCCCAACCCACCTGCGGATCATAGGTATGATGAAATTCCTATAAGAACTTTTTAACTCTAAGCAGCAATTGAGTGTAAAGGAGTTAGAATCCTTAAAAGGTAGAGACCTTAAAAGATACCTTGGTGAAGGAGGTTTGGTTTGCAAGATAGGGTTTCTCCTTTAATAAGGCAGCTGATCTTTTTTCATGATCATACCATAATTATTATTACTTTAATTATCAGAGTAGTTGGTTATATTATGTTAAGGATGGTGGTGGGGGGTTTTGTTAACCGGTCCTTATTGGAGAGCCAATTAATTGAAATAATTTGAACTGTTTTACCTGCGTTAATTTTACTATTTATTGCTCTCCCCTCCCTACACCTTCTTTATCTGCTGGATGAGGTAAGAACGCCTAGGTTAACGATCAAGGTTATTGGGCACCAGTGGTATTGAAGATATGAATATTCGGATTTTAAGGCTATAGAGTTTGATGCATACATAATACCTGAAAAAGAATTGAGAGAAGGTGGTTTCCGTGTATTAGAGGTAGACCATCGGACTGTTGTGCCGTTTTTAACACAGATCCGTGTCCTGGCCTCAGCTTCTGATGTAATCCATTCTTGGACTGTCCCTAGACTAGGGGTAAAAGTTGATGCTGTGCCAGGACGGTTAAACCAACTAAGGTTTTTGACTGAACGCACGGGTGTATTGTACGGGCAGTGTTCTGAGATTTGTGGAGCTAACCACAGATTTATACCTATTGTTTTAGAAGTGGTTTTGTTAAAACCATTCTTATCTTGGTTAGAAGGTTCACAAGTTGGCTGAGGGTAGGCGGGAGGTTTTTATTCTTCTTACAAAAAGTTAGTTTAATTAAATAATATAAGGTTGTCAATCTTAAGTTTAAGCATATCCCTCAGATAAGTCCACTTCCTTGGGTAAGGTTATTAATAGTGGTTTTAGGTCTTACAATAATATATATAATTTTAGTTTATTTCTCAGTTAGCAAGAGTTTAAATAGGAAAAATATCAAGGTTAATAAGTTAAGATATTCATGAAAATGATAACAAATCTATTCTCAGTATTTGACCCTTCTTCAGGGGTTGGTATAAGCTTTAATTGGGTTTCTTTTGGAGTTGGGTTTTTTATATTCCCTATAAATAAATGAGGGCTTACTTCACGGAGGGGGAGTTGGTTAACTTTTATTTTAGGAAAGTTATATTCTGAGGTAAAACCTATTTTTTCAATCAAAGGCAGGGTTACCTCCCTTATATTTATAGCTATATTCTTATTTATTATTATAAATAATATAATAGGACTTATTCCTTACATTTTTACGGCTACAAGCCATCTGGCGGTGACATTGAGATTAGCTCTGCCTATATGATTAGGGTATTTTAGCTATGGTTGGGTTAGAAATATAAAATGAATATTGGCTCACTTAATACCCCAAGGTACCCCTATTGTCCTTATACCTTTTATAGTGATTATTGAGAGCGTAAGAAGGTTGATTCGCCCCGCTACATTGGCTGTACGGTTAATAGCTAATATGATTGCAGGGCATCTTTTACTCACCCTTGTGAGCAATGCGGTGTATATTTTTAATTTTAATAGGGTATTAAGGGTAGTAACTTTACAGATTTTATTAGTAGTGTTGGAGGTGGCTGTAGCTGCCATTCAGGCGTATGTCTTTGTAGTCTTAAGAGTCTTATATTCAAGAGAGATTTAAATGATAAACTTTAACCATCACCCTTTCCATCTTGTTAATCCTAGACCTTGGCCACTTACCAGCTCATTAGGGGCTTTTTTACTCACTAGGGGGTTAGTAAAATGGTTTAACTTTTTTTCTATAGATCTTCTTCTAGTGGGAGGGGTAAGGGTACTATTATCTATAGTACAATGATGACGGGATGTAGTGCGGGAGGGTACTTTCCAAGGTCTTCATACTATAAAAGTTCAAAAAGGGCTTCAATGGGGTATACTTTTGTTTATTATCTCTGAGGTCTTATTTTTTTTTTCTTTCTTTTGAGCTTTTTTCCATAGTAGGTTAAGCCCTAGAATAGAGCTAGGTAGAGTATGACCTCCTGAGGGGGTTACTCCTTTTAACCCATTTAATATCCCATTACTGAATACCGTTATCTTATTAAGGTCGGGGGCTACCGTAACATGAGCTCACCACAGGTTACTACACCGAGAGCATTCAGAGGCAGTTAATAGCTTATTATTAACAGGTCTTCTTGGGATTTACTTTACTAGCCTACAAGCATTTGAGTATGTGGAGGCCTCTTTTTCTATTTCGGACTCAGTGTATGGGGCTACTTTTTTTGTAGCCACTGGTTTTCATGGTCTTCATGTAATTATTGGGACTACTTTTCTATTAGTATGTCTAGGACGGATAGTGGGGGCCTTTTTCTGCACACCATTCCTTTTTGGGTTTAGGAGAGACAGAGACACACACAGAGACACCCCACTGAGAGAGACTTTATATATTACTATGCACAATTATTTGATGATGTAGTTAATGGTTATTATTTTATTATTTCTCTTAACTGTGAGTATATAATGTAGCACTTTCCCTATATCTTATAGTATATATATATATATATTATATATATATATATAAGGAGTATATAGATTGGTTTCGACTCCGAGTCTGTATAGGACTATAGTAATAGATTTTATTATATATTTTATTTACGTAGGTGTTTCTATTTACTATATACTGAGTTTTTCTACTATAACATACTAAGCTTTAATCTTTAAATTTTATTCCCTTCAACTCACCTTCTATTAGGATAAGCAGTTAAAGTTCATATTATCCGAGCAAATAGCGGCACAAGAGTTTTTGTAGAACAAGATTAAACATAATTGGTAATCTTGTAGAAGAGTAATATTTCTGACATCACATTATAAAAAGTAGGTAAATAAAAACAAATAAACGCAGATAGAGAGCATAATCCACTTGTGTCATCAACATTTCTACTAATCCGGAGTTTTGACTTTTTGTGTGTGTGTGTGAGTATTAGTCCTGTTGTTTTTTATTGATTAATTAATTCTGCTGGGGTAAAGCGTTTTGAAATTATGTCATATCTTTTTTCACTCGGATGTTTCTCATTATAAGTTGTGAGGGCGCACTTAGACATAGTAATTTTCTAAGAGTCTTTTTATAGTTGTGGCATTTTACTTTTTTTCGTATTGAATTTTTCATTTAGCTATAGGTATATACCTTATATATTCTTTGATGGATGAGTGAGTATAGGACTTCTGGCTGAGGGTGTTACTTGTTTTATAATAAGTATGGCATTGCCATTAGCGGAGATAGGTGTTATTAAGGTATAGTTTATTTAGAGTAATAGAGGCCAACTAATTATTAATCTTTGAGAGATAATATATTTTCTACCAGCAATGGAGTACTATAATATAATTATCATATATATATACTGAGAAGGAGGGGGAGAGTGGCTTCGAATACATAATAAGTTAAAAGGCTATAAGAGTAGGTGTTCAAGAGTGTGAAGAGGGAGTTCAGTCATTATGGTGAGTAGTTGTAAGAATAGATATCTAGATGAGAAAGCTTATAATATAAAATCCACTTCTATAACTTACAGTTACTAGAAGAACAGGTACAAAATCCACTTGCACGCATATATTCGGTTATGTTAAATTCCTCTATACTCAAAGTTAGAAACTCCCTATCTGAGTAAAGAATATGGATAATAAGGGGTTTCGGTTGTTTCTGCTATTATGTCAGAGGTTCAGCCTAAAAGATTAGCTAAGATATGAGGCTGATCTTTAGAGATTATTAGGGAAGGTAAAATATATGAAAAAGGTTTTAAAAGATAGCGGAGGCGTACTAACAATTTCTGAGATGAGGAGTATAATAAATAGCAATACTAACCTCATAGGAGATAAGATACTGAGCTTACAGCCGTAATAACATATCTTATGAATTATACATATTTATGATTAGATAATAGGTCACAATACTCATGACTTACTACATAGGTGTGAGGTTAGACCTATACAGAGGTACTTAATATGCTATATAAGTACAAATATATAAGCTTATTGAGTTATCGAGTGTAACTCTCATTTCATACTATATTGATTGAGGGCGGTGACGGATTACCCTTACGCGTCATTCTGACGTTAACGGTGTCCACACAACATGCAATTATGTCACACGGAGATTATATCTGATCACATCGGATACATCAAAAAAACTAATAGACGACTTAACAGTTAAACATTGGAGGATGGAAGAGAGCATTTTCACTAGATCACAGAGGTTGCTTTATTCGCGCGCGTTTCCTTGGCGTTCTCACGGTTGCACGTGGCTTCGAGCCGCAGATTGCAATGACTAGACATAGATGAAACCATTAGTAGTGTAGTGAAGGGAGACGAGATAGATGACTTGAGTGGGATGCAAAAATGTTTATGTAATGGGGGGTCATTCGTTTATATTAGAGAGAAAACCTATAGAACGGGATGGTGGGATTATGTAGAGAGAGATAATCAAG
>JABUQX010131509.1:0-15000 GCA_015478945.1 Trachelipus rathkii
GAGATTATAATATATATATATATAATAATTATTTATTTTATATTATTTTTTTTTTATAATTATATTATTATATTATTTATTAGTACTTAAGAAAATTAATTATATCTAAATTATAATGACGAGTATCATATATATATGAGTATTCATATAAGGAACATTATTCCATTTTCAACTGTGAAATAAAATTATTACATTAAATCACCGCGTTAAAAATATATTTCTAAATTAAAAATTAAATCATAATTACCTCCATTTTTAAAATGTTTTATTAAATATAAACATAAATTAATTATAACTCAGTACCTCTTATCTACGTAGTATGCAGTACACATTAGGAAAAATAATGTACCAATATATAAAGATGATACTTATATGACATATATTGGCATAAATAAATAGTATTAAAAATTGACCATAATGTACTAGGTATGCATAAGGAGCTCATCTAATCCGGCAAGCAGCACAGACGTTCGAGAAGTCAGATTCGGTCAATCCAGGCGCACTGTCGATGCGAAGAGACAGTCGACAGTGCTCCATTCGTCATATCAGATGAGCAAGTGGACACAAGTACAAGTACTACCACAGCTATTAAGTGGTTTCTGTTAAATTAGGTACTACTGCCAAGAGATACTAGTTTACATCTATAGTATATCACATAATTTATAAGTACTAATATAACAAATAAAAATGTACCCTAACAAGTACAAGTAACAAGTACATAATAATAATTGATAAAAGTATCTAATTCGATACCTTATAAGCTCACGGTTCGTCCTAATAGTGGACACTCATAATGGAATAACACATGTTAGAGGGTGTGTGTGAGAGTGGTCGACTGATAGATTGCCTGGTGTTAGTGTTGTGGTGTGTGGTGTGTGTGTGTGTGGTCGTGGGAGGTTGTCGATAAGTGCGTGTGTGCGTGAGAAACGCGCCTTTGTGACGCGCTGTGCTTAGGCGGCTTATTGTTGCATGTCTCTGTTTGAGAGCGGAGGAAGCGATGTGTTATGTGGGACCTGTCAGATCGATAATAGAGACTTGACTATGGTATAACAATGTAGCGAATTATAGAAGTAAATTACATGAATGAGTCACGCTGTCATCATATGCATGAGGAGCTCGAATCTATTGTTTCTGACAATTGTAAGATTACAATAGCGGCACGATCTTCGTTCGAAGTGCATATTCTATACTTCTGTCGGTATTGAAAAATATAGAATATAGAGCATTATAGATATGCATATTATTGAGAAATTAATATGCGCAACACAATTCGTTATATTGTTATCGACAGTTAAAGACACATAAGTAAGGAGATGAGGTACAGTACCGCATCAGAATATAATGCAATATTATTATGAATACGTTATAATACTCTCTATGGTCGCGGAAGAACCATTTCATTTACAGAGCAATTTATACGAGAGTGAAGACTGGTCGGTTATGCAGTGATGAGAGATAACAAAAAGCGAGAGAACATATAAAACTGAGTTGTACCAAATAGTTATGTGTCAAATTATGTTAATAAAAAATATATTGTAAAAAAAAATAGTAGCCATTAATTGTCTGGTAATACTTATCAAAGTTCAATTCATAGGTACAAATATCTGAGTTGTAATCTGCGTTAACTTTTTATATGAGATGAATAAAAAAAGTCGGAATATGTACCTTCGATAACGTCTTATCGTGAAGATTTTGTAAATCAAGATAATATCGGCACATAATAATCGGTTAATAATTACGATGTGGAGTGTTACTTTCAATCAGCCATCTTAAGGAGGATATCAGTAGAAAAATAACGGGTAACAATTATGATACGGAGAATAGGCGTGTGGATCTTAGTTATAATGAAATATTTTGATCTACACGTGAAAATATAAATGTTAACATTAGAAGGATTAAGGTATCCGGCTGGGGATAATCGCATTTAAGGATGTCTCTGTATTATTTCTGTATGAGGCCAATAATATCATCCTCGTAATATATTACATATTCATATATAATTGGTTTAAGCATTTGTATTTAATGGATATAAACCGTTATATTCTTCATTATATATCTTTGAGAGAAACCATTTAACCTAGGCTTTAATAACATTAATGCATAAAGATTATGGCGAGGAGAAATATTAAAATATTTATATATATTAACTAATATATAATATTCTGGTATAGGAGGAAGTGTAGTTTCATATGAAACTTATCGTTATCACTTCCCCAAGTTATATTTTATATTTCGGTTCATTTATCAATCTCCGGTATATATAGACTTATATTATAATATTATATCTATCTATATATCTTTTTATTCTGAGGAGTATCGAGTTGCTATATAATTACATAAAATGAACTATTAATTTATAGATATTATAAATACTAAAGAACTTATAAATTATGTACATAAGATACGCTAGGCGATAGCTTGAGTTATCATGCGACTACCACAAGTCTCATCCTGTTTCATGAGTCAATATGGGATTGGAGGAGAAGGAATAGATACGGTAATACAATAGGGTAAATACAGTAACGATTTATTTTTCACAATATATCGGCTAGACCTAAACGTTAAAAACCTTATCTCCACTTGAGGCGACGTAATGTGGATAGTATTAGAGTTAAATAAACTATAAAAAACGTTATACCAAGTGCTATATATCCACTTCGAGATTAAATCTATTAATTAATTTACTTGATGACTATCTATTAAGGGTACTATATTATGCGGTATATTATTTTACGTACATTGATGAGAAAATACCGAGCTGTTCTATCAACTACACTGAGTACTAGATATTCTATCCTTTGTCGAAAATTGTCTCCATTATGTCGGAGCATCGAGCGATCGGATTTCACGCTCAACCGAGGAGTCTTACAAATGTTTCTGTACATGAAAAAATTTCGTGAGACTTCAGTTTAACTCTTGGGTGCAGTAATTATGACTCTGAACATGTTCTTAAGAACATCAGCATTTCGTTTCTAAACCTACAGTTATAGTCTCAGCGATATAGGCTTCCCACCATATATTCCCCTCTGCCACCTCTAGTCCGAGACTGCAGTGAGCATACTATAGAAGATCTTAGAGAGGCAAGAAGCGCATGTATGGTTCGGTGATCACACGCGCACGGGAGTTGCACTGTCCAGTTCGGTCGATTTTTAGCAGGAGTAATTCTGGCTAATGATTGAGTATGATGTCTTATGAACCGTATGTATCTTTATCTCGCGTTCGTTGCCCCTAATGCGGCTTAGCGTTTTAGCATATCTTTATCGTTGGCGTCTGGATTGCTGAGCTCGCATTCAGTGTGTGTTCCGCTCTGTTCTGCTCCGTCGAGAGATGGCAACTGGTGCGAGCCTCCCTACAGACTCGCCTAGGTACGACTTTTAACCGTTCTGAGCCTTCGTCGCCTCAATCGCGCCACGCGATTGGTTGAAACCTCGGCTTGTGCAACGTGCAATCCTACTCGCGGTCGTTACCGTTCAGGAAGGCTGAGAGGCCCAGCGGAGTCAACAATCTTTACAGCAGTACCAGACACTATATTTGATCGTACCTGAGATGTCTCGAGACGAGAAATTCAGCACTAGTTATATAGACATTTATACATATGAGATTATCTTTGAGAGAGATATTAGTAAATAGAGAAGGTGAAGATATCTGAGTAACTTAGAGGACAGTGGTAGAATAGATAGGAATAGCATAATTAGAGTGACCTACTTAAAGATGGATCTAAGAATTAGGATAAGAATGGTTACTGAAGCTGAGACAGGTATCATACTTGTATATCAGAGTGCGTGAGAGGGTAGATTTTCAGAAGCTTTTCCAAAACATCTCTATTAATACCAATATCCTCTATAATATGCTCAGGCTAAAGGTGTTATTCCTCCTTGTAAAGAGTAAGTCACATATTTCCGCTCTCAAAATTTAATATTAGATTATAATCGCTTAAGCATACTTTGTAGTTTGTGCGCATAAATATCATCTATTAGAATACTGATATAAGATATTCAGTCTTACTACAATAGTATTAATTATAAAGACTCTTATTACCCCATCTTTTAATTGTGAATTCGAACAATCTCATGAATCTTTGTTAGGAGTTAATACATGTATGACTTATGTAAATATTCATAATAGAGAACGATTAACTAGACTGGAGGAATTACGCTGAGAGTAGGCGTCGAACATTAATTAGTGCTATTATGTATTTCATTTTGGGACGAGGGAATATAAATTTTGTAAACATTATATGAGTGTTATAGAGCCACGGGAGTGTATAGTTGATTCGCACCGATGTGGGATGCTGCGACTTCCTGCTTCATCATATGCTATGGCAGTGGTAGTGGGATATTTCTTTTTATCCCAATTGTGTTCGAGTCAATCACATATTAATTATACATTAAGAACGCGAAACTTTGTGATAATTAAGCTGCTCTTCAGTAACTCTTATAGTCCATACTGTTTAAGATGAGTTTTAACAGTTAATAATATTTAATAAAATATATATGGTTTTATTAGTACTAATAATTTATATATATTATTATTATTATTGATAATACTAGTATTTTTTTTTTATGTCAGATAGAAAAATTAAATATTACATCATTATAGAGAGTATAAACGCCATTCACTCATATTATATATTTATATATTGATATGAGTCTATATATTACTCTCATATTAAATATACTTTTACTATACGCACATATACTCGTTACATTACAATAATCACTACACCTCACACTCAGTCCGTGACCACGTTCACCTTTAATAAATTCAATATAGTTAAAGGGGTGACGGAGTTGTATAATTTTACCTGATAATAAAATCATTCTTTAACTATGTCCTTAGATCCACTTTCACAATCTTATATTAGCACCATTTAAATATATATTTGTTTTATGAACATTATACAACTATTGTCAGAGAGTAATGTATCACATTCTCCCAGTTTTATTCAGCTTATACACGATCGAATGGTTATAGAGATATATTCTTCATGGAGAATAGTAGAGAAACCCTGTCACTTATGTTACCTATAGGCTCCAGTTATTCCGGAATTGACGCTGCGTATTAATAATATCACTCATTCTTCACGTCAAAGAAAATTAAAATCGTGTGTTGTATCGGTGAGAGAGAATTTCTCATCATATAGAAATTTATTTCGAATATTGGAGGTTTTTAAACTATCATTAACGCGGCACAATAGTATACGCACGCAAAAACTGTTTTCCTTACAGGCAGCAATTGGAAAAGTTATAGATCGCAATCCACGGCGGCTATCAATGGTTGTTTTATCTTTCTCCGTCAATATGGTCAGGCTCGTCCTGGTTCGGTGGCTCAGAAATTGTGAGATCTAACTTCTTTCCTTTCCGTCCCATTTGGGCTTGCTGCTTTCGTCCTGCTCTCGGCGACCGTGGGAGTTATATGCTTGAGAGTTACCACATTCCTTGCCTTGACCTTGTAAAAGTGCTCTGCCGATGAGTGATGTGTTTACTCTGTAAAAAAAAAAAAAATGGCAAAAAAAAAAAAAAAATAAAAAAAATAAATAAAATAAAAGTATCTTCCCTATTTTTTAATGCCAACCATGATATATATACAGTTTTTCTTGGGTGTCTACCTTTTATTCCTCCAGTTTATCCTATGATATTTTATGAGAAATATACTAGGAGATTATTATAGCTTTTTTGAAAAAAGTGGATATGTCTATTTATATAAATAATATATACTATAGTTATATTATTTGTATACGATAGTCTAGGGCGGAGATGTGATTCCACATATCTTATATCATTATATATATGTTTGTTACTTTAATTCCCATTTTATCCATCTAATATTGGTGAATAGCTTCATATACTATATATATATTGAGTGTTACTCTAGCTTTCACCAGATCGCTGTTCGTTATATAAAGAATATTAAAAATAAACTTCTTTCTAAGAGATATAGTGACGTTCGTAGGAAGAAAATTGTATAATTTTAATATAGTCGTTGCGCACCATTCAGCATCAAGCTTTTATCCTCTAGAGAATTGATATTTGGTTTTGGTGTCACCTACTTCAAGAATTTAAGTTTTTAAAGTTGGTCAAAGTTCTACTTCCGTTACTAGACAAAAGAATTATAAGTCCTTTTATTTTTCACTTAACTGCAGACCAGAGCGAATTAAATAGTTATTAATTAATAGGCATAAGACCTTTGTATTTTGGCTATTTTGAGTTGTAGTGAAGCTCTCACTCTACATTAAGGTGAACGCACATGTTTTTCGCCCCAAGTGCTCCCACACAACCTCTTCTATAATTCTTATAATAATAATTCTCTTTCAATTATCAGGTCATGTCACTAGTTATATAACATTTTCCACTCTATATTACCTTATATATATATATTATATGGTATACTAGTTAATCTGGAACGCACCATAGTATGAAAATTTATACGACATTTACCAAGTTTGCACAGACTACTATACAAGTAAGTACTACTTACATATATTTTAAATATAGTTATTCAATAGTAGTACATTATTATTATTTTCACTATATCATAATTAGTACTTGTACGATATGTTCTTTATAATACCGTCAGAAACGTGCCGACCCCACCGTCACCTAGAATAGGCCCGTATAATTATTCAGGTATACCTACGCGTACACATATCATATTTAGGCACTATCAGACTACATATGGTTAATAATTACCAGGCTGAGATGTCGTAAAATGCTTGTATTATATTATATATATATATATATTATATAGGGTATAATATCTATACACGGGATCTACCCCCATATTGAGGTATCGGTAGGCGTTAGAACTCATATTATATCCATACTTCTATTGGTCGGATATATTATAATCGTATCGATTATACTTTAATCCGAATCCTTTCATAATAAAGTATATCACACGTGTACCGAAACTTTTGCGATCGCTTTGCGAAAACCTGAATACCGTTTCATCTCTTTCTATCGGTGAGAAGGAACAAAAAATTATTAACCTTACGAAGCAAGCTTGCACAAGCAGAAAAGAGGGGGGAGAAAAGGTCTACCGCTGCTGTTCTGAGCACTCTATTATTGTGGGAGTAACGAGTTGCTCGACACTACTGAGAATAGAGAGTCTACTAGCAACCCACTGATTGAGTTGATATATATATATACGTAGTGATATTATTTATTAATAAATTAATATGGAAGGAATAGCGATCGACTCACTCATATAAAGAAAAATTAATATATTAGTACACGATATTTATGGGTATTTTAGTCACAGATATATATATATAAATACGTATCTGAAAGAGAATGCTTCCAGACACCTATCACATCTACCATATTTAAATGAGGTAAATACTGTGAAAATAAAGGTAATAATAGTATATACTAGGAGATAGGCGTTTCTCGACCGAGTAAAAGGAGTTGCGGTAATCGGATCTACGAATAACCATACTATACGTACAGATTTAAAGCTATCTGAAAACGTAAAGAGGCGTTAAAACTCATAGAGAATAGAACTTACTAAATAACGACCGAGGTAATTAATATATAAATCAAACTATGGAACTATTATAAAGGAAAGTATGTACTACTTACATTATCGATATATTCTGCTTAAAATAAGTACATCATGTATTCAAGATGAGCTAGTACCGCTTTATGAGATTATTACACTAAACTCGTATTTTCGTGCGAGATCTTACGCGCAGGTTGACGTTGTCGTCAGCGCATAGACCCGAACGGGAGAAGAGAAAGTAGAATATCAGTGACTAACTCGCATAAAAGACTCATCACTGCAAGTCGAGAGCAGCACATAAGCACCCCAGTTAATTTAAGGTTGCATATGGCCCCCATTTGTTTTTCCCGTCGTGGGCTGATCTTATAATAACATTAATCCGAGATAAAGGAGAATACCGCGATAATGCGGTAACGGGTTTAATGTGGGTCTTACAGTGATAGGACGGCGGTAAAAAACTCGTTAAAGAGCGGGGTCGCTTTTACATATCCGCCGATTAATACTCTACAATGGAACGACAAGCGCCTGGGGATCTCACTTTTTAAAATTACGTTTAAATTAAATTGAAGAAGATAAGAAAAAAGAAAAAAAATATAGAAAAGGCTAATACACATGCGAGAATCAAATGAGCAAAAGGAATACAGAATTGTAAACTTTTGTAAATCAGCCTTTCGTCTAATATTTAGATATTCTGATAGTTATATTATCTGGAGATTAAATTTCCTTATAGGCCATATACTTATTTGGTTTGATTCTGTTTCATTTCTGTAGAGGGGAGTGCAGCCCGGCTCAAAGAGTCTGACTCATTCAGTCCCCCCCCTTTATGGTTATAGAGAGCTCATATCCCCCTAAACTTGGTACCCTAACGGCCAAGACAAGCTGAAAGTGTTTCTCGGACAGCGTACTCCGGTTGAATATAGAATAGTACTTCATACTATACTCAGAGAGCGACGCCAGATCCCTGTAGATAATGGAAGGAGATTAGTATATTTTGAAAAGCAGAAGAATTTTGTGACACGCGATGTGTCTAAGGAACCCATCGGAGATAGCCTGCCGCCCCTAAGGCATTATTATAACAGAGTCCCCCATTTCTCAACAAGATTTATGATGACAGTATTTCATGATATCGACAACTGCCCTCCTCTTCTTTCCTGACCTAGGGGATAATGTTAGGAGGACGGCGGGCCGCGATAACCCTAGGTCGTTCTCCCTGTATATAGCCAGGAACACGTTGGTGTATGTTATAAAAAAACTCGGTGATCTAAATGAAAGAAAGTGGTAGATACCGGCTCCCGCCAGAGAACACACTTTCCGCGGGTTCGAGAGAAAAGAGATATAGAGAGAAGCCCGATAATAAATTGCTTCTTATGAGGTAGCATTTATATCGTAATGCAAGGCGGTAATAATAATAATGTACAATATCTATACATATATTACAATCATTCCAAATTTGAGGATGATATAACTACGAATTACGCAAATACAAAAACCCTTACATTTTTTTTGTATTCTTATAGTGATGTTCCCTTCTGATTACGTTTGATCGAAGATATTTAAATAACGCATTTATAACTAGAATTACATATTATACATATATATTTTATATATACTATATTTATACCCTCCGTATGAGGCCTATATGACATCCAAAGTTTATAAATTCCTATGATATATACCCTTTTAAGGATGTTATATTTTAATGAATAAGAAAGATACTATAATCCCATATTATGATATAACATTGGTACCTTATATATACTATAACTATAAGATATATTAATTCTTATTTGATGAAATTGTCTCTATTTAGCAACAGTGCCCTTTGATAATGTAGATAAGAAAAAATAAGATATTACAGGTATATACGCCGTAAAAGGAAATAGCAAGCCTAATCTACGAAAGCCGACTGCCCTAACCCCCTCTTAAAGGTAATAGAGATGTTTCTCTGAAAAGCGCATCACTTTAATTAGGAGAGATGAGATTAAATCGAAATTATGTTATAGGATATCTAAGAATAATTAATCGCCCCTCTGTACTCAAAACATTACATATAAATATGGTATGGCTTATATATGCTGTCAACATAGTTGTTATCTGTCGAGTAGGCAACCCCTTACGTAGTGCGGTAGACTGAGGTTAATAATCTAAAGGGATCGCTTCTCCACTAATCCTGTCAAAAGGGGTTGCCCCGAAGGCTTATTCTCGCGAGATTCGTTTTATATGAAAATAATAAAAAAGATTAATGGATAAAGAAATATATATTTGGCGAGTGATTATCAATATAGACTGAAGAGGTCGTCTATTCTATATTCTTTCTTCAGTTGGGGACTACCCATGATACACCTATTTCCTAATATAGGTGATCCCTTGTTGAATGTTGAATAGAAGTCATCAAATTCTCTTTCTCTAAAAGAGAACATGTTGTACAACAATTTTCTGTATCTATCATCAACACCTAGAAACGTCTTCCATATTTTTGCCCACCTAATAAGAAATTTATTTTGTGCTGAACCCATGCGTCGTTTTTTCGCTATACGTCAATATTCATTCGCCAATCCCCGGGAGTCCCGGTATAGTTTTAAAAGGTGTTAGAGCTACAATATTTTTATAGTGCCTGCTACGCTGTCAACTCTTCGCCTAAATTAGGTTTGCTAAACATTGGCGTTTGAATATATCCCTCTAAAATTCGGTCTTCGACAAGCTTTGATAATCGTAGCCTTCGCGTGCGTAATTCGGAATGATAGGAGAGAGCTCGGTCCTGTTTTCAATTCTTCCTCTCGAAGAGGTTGTCTTCCGAAAGATCGTGTAGTGGCTTGGTCAATGACTTGTGTTTTCCACACTCCTTCCATTACACGCGAAACGTTGACTAGATTTTCTGTCAGACATGGTTTTGAGACGTGTTGAGGGCCGAGTGTGCACCATTAAAACCGACATTATAAGTAAGGCCCCGGATTTCTTTGCTCTAGAATAATAGGCTGAAATAGATCCGTTTTTTTTCCTCCAGATTTCACGTAGTATTTTTCAATCGTACGATCTCAAAACCTCCTTTCTTTTCTGAGAGGAATTTCCTGTGAGAATCATTATGTTCGAAGTAAGAATTGGAATTACTCCGAATCGGTATATATATTATTTTCCAATATGTTTCGTCTGAGAAGAATACCTTTAGTATTTTGGAGACCTGAAGAGTAACCGGTTGTCTCTATTACCGATTCCTCGTAGAGATCTTATTGTTAGGTCTGGAACGCACCAGTTTTTACTAGGATGTTCTCCGGATATGTTTGACAAACCCCCTGAAAGGGGCAAAATAGTTTTTACCCGAAGTGGAGAAACCATCAAGCTATAATATCCTATAACTGCTTACTCACCTAAACAAATGCTCCCTAGGAATACCGTACAACTGATGTTAATAATATTGATCTTTTAAAAAATTGTTAGTAATATGTGAAGGAACACACTGCCAACGCCTCCCACAGGCCTCGAGGGATTTCTCGTAGAAAGAGAATAAATTCAGTAAGTCAAGAAGGGGAGTAAATATAAGTGATTCCAGACGATACAATTGTATAACCGTTGATCACCGCGCGCGGTCACTTGCGGGCCATGATATCACCCGGACTGATATTTCCGAATGATATGGATAACCACGGGATCCCTCGTAGGGTGTGTGCCGGCCGTAAAGGCTGGAGTAAGCAAGGGTAATATATAAAATCTCAATGCGCAAATAATCGCCGTGTCGGAAATGAGTATATATACGATTCGACCAGATAGCAGTAAGCAGAAGACGTGAGTAACTTCCATTATGTATAGAGAAACCGTGAGGGCGATTACATCGCCACAAGATAAATTATAGAGAGATGCTATGAGACCTGCTGGTGTAAGAAGCACGACTCTCACGATAGGAATTCTACCCCAGCGGTAGATGCGTTGAAGATTTAAGCGAAGAAAGGAGTAGGGAGGGGCCCCTAGGGCCCGACGAGATATAAAATCAAGTTTTGCAGAGTGAAGATAAAGTACTTGAGGAATGTGGATGAACTGATGTCTTGGCGACTGTATTCACCATGACGCTATCGCGCAACGAGGAATTGAAGATGTAGAGCGATGACCTCGAAAGTGCTCACATCTCACGCAATTAGGCGGTAGAATGACACAATACCTTTTCAAATGCGGGCAGATAAAATATATAGCGTATGGAGGAAAGACGATCAGTGAATATGTTCTGAGAACCAGTCCCAGAGTTAAAACCAAGTATCATTCATTGTTACATAACTCTCTAACTGTGGTAAGTGGTAGTAGTCACCATATTCCTTTTATTCCAATTTCCTGCTTCATACGTTTTTTTTATATTCTTGTAATTGTAGTTTTACTCTTGTTGGACTCGAATTATATTACTCTGAGTTTATTATTATTAGTATTATTTATGATAAGTTGTACTTCATTGAGTGATGTTTAGCGGAGAGTATTAGATCTTGAGGACTGAGATATTGAGATTTCCTGTCATACATCATTCACTAGGTCTGCATATACTGTTTCATATAATTATACCTTAAATCTTTATCTTATACTTCTTGATTTTAATTAGTAATTCTTTTAGTCTCATTATCTCAACATTATTCAGATTTATCATGTCACTTGATTTGTTTATATGATTTCGGTTAGCAAAGAATTTAATCTATTATTGCTTATATATGGTATATGAGAAAATATAATTATTTTATCATTTAATACTGTATATTATTATTATTGCATTCTATATAGGGTATTGTTATTTGAACTTGACATATCATTCAATTATTGCAGAACTTCACATATAGTTAATTTATTTATTTAAATATTATAATATATAATTTATAATTGATTTTATTATTTATATGGTTATTTTAAATTTATTTAATTACTGTTCATTTTTATTTATTATAGAGTGAGATTATTCCTGATCTCATAAATATAGTTGAGTATTGATCTATTATTATCACTCGGACTGTATCTCAGTATATCTTATTCATAGTATCCATTATTATTATCTCATATTATATAAAATCGTATATTATATCATATTTATTTTATTTACTTATGACTTACTTATTTATTATTATCAATACTTCCGTTATATTAATTCTTTTATTACACTTGAGTCTGATTAATCATAAATTGAAATATTCCCATTGTGTTTATACATTTATTATTCATTAAGATTTAGGTTTATTTATTTCGAAATTTATTTCAGATTATCATACTCTAACTTCACTTCATTATTATTATTGAATGTGTGGAGAATATAATAGAGAATCGATCTGGGCACTATCCTGTTATTACGCAATTATGTTTTTGATTAAACAAAAAAATAATTTTTTATTAAAAAAGCAGTAAAGTAGTAGAGCAGTAAAAGCAGGAAAGCAGGAAAGCAGAAAGCAGTAAAAGCAGGTCAGGTCGCAAATACACTCAGCGGCTCCCGCGTCGCTTTCCCCGGGCGTCTTGCCGCACAAGCACCGGAATCATTCGGCAACATCCAGGAACATGCGGCTATTAGGCGTTGAGTAGTTTACATTAGCTATGTAATTTCGTTACATCTTTCTTATTCTACCATCTTTAAGGGGTATAATTATAGAGTTACCATGATTAGGGCTGCGTGATTGTGATTGACTCATACGAACTGTCTCAGTATGCTTGTCATAAACTACTGCCATACCATCCAGTCACGCCTTCCCGTTTCTCCCAGTCCGCATATTTGTCTTGTCATTTGCTTTGTAACTTTCATTTATACGCTCATAATTACCTGACAACATACTTGGTCATACAGAATATCATCAGTGAGTGAAAGTACATTACATGTACGATATGCCGCTTACTTAAATATTATTACATGTAATATAACCTGAGAAGCCCATTCTCTGCTGTTGTCGGTCGACATCATTTGTACTTTGAGAGAAGTTTAGTCAATATAACTCAAGTAAACCCCTCAATCCAGGATCAGAGCTCTTACACTCCGCCGCCGCCAGCGCTAGCAGCCGCGCCCGACTTACCCGCCACCATCGGCGACCGCGCTTCCCGCGTGTCGAACTGTGCAATATCTATGTGATAATTTTACGAGCCGTGCGATTGACATATGTTTCTTTATCTCCCTACCAACTTTATGTGTATCCAAATGATTAACTAATACTATCGCCTGTCTCTTTGGTCATGACAGGAGTAGTAGCCATAAAACTATTAAAACCAGAAAACCCTCGTATCCTCTTTAAACCTGGCATGCCTTCTTCAGTCTCATTAAGCCTGGCAGACCGTAATATATTTGTAATATTTATTAACAGAGATATATCACACACAGACACTTTAATCTTGGCTTCATCACTTTAAGCATATATTTCACGCAGAGACTGAAATCCGGAGTTTGCACCCTACCTGGGTTAACAAGATGTATTCGGACCCAGAGGCATTCACGCAATAGTAATGTATAACTATGGGAGACCCCAAATAGTCCATGAAATACTTTTCAGTTATCACGCATTCTCTAACGATCGATGCTGCTTCCACTTATGGCTGAATGAGAGCGTAGAGGAGCTTACGTAATGTCATCTTGATCCCTGATTATTTTTATTGTTAGGCTAACATATCCAAAGTTTCCAGATATATAGAGCTGATGACAGAGAATCATACCAATGCGACATTGATGAGAAAACCGTGGCTGAACATCCTTAGCAACAAAGCATCGCAAGCCAGTAATCTTTGCCTTGGTGCTTAATCCTTTAAAGTGCAAATGTGTTTTTCAATTAATTAAATTTTGTATTATTATGTTTTTGTACCAAGTGGTTAACTAACCTAACACTTACCCTAAACAAACCTAACCTAACCTACATAACTTTGTCGTGGATCGAGGGTCACAAGTTAGGAATAAGAGGTACTGGTAATATGAGTAATATCCTAAACAAAAACCATATTATGAAAAAATTCGATCCCTTGACAGCCGGGAGACAAAAATTTTCATAAGGGATTCATTTAGACATACTGGCTTGTATAACCTATCTATATCTAAATTCTGAATTGGAAAATAACTACAGTTACCACCGGTTTTGCCCCTATATCCAACAAAAGTCTATTTAAGTCCTGTCACTCAAATGGTTATGGCAGTCCAGAAGGTCGGCGATACCAGCGACCCGCCTCGCCCTTCTTACATGAGCCTAAGAGGGAGTAACTGAATGAAAGCTTGTCAGTGATGAAAACTGTCTGATGGGTAGCTCCAATGCGCCAACTGGATATGCATTAACAATACGTGATCATACCGTTTCATGCCTAACAATCCTTTACCATATCCCTACAGTTAGTATCTCAATTCTCAGTGGAGAGGTCGAGTGAATAGAGAAGTGATAATTGTTTTTCTTCTTAAGTTACTTACACATCAATTACCGTTTCCGCACTATTTTTTAGAGCATCGACAATAGCGATTTATCGTTATGTGTCACAGAGTCATTACTGTTAACATAAATTACATTTCCCCCGGTAATGTACAAA
>JABUQX010131509.1:20000-25000 GCA_015478945.1 Trachelipus rathkii
GAAGAATATGAAAGCAAGTCGAAAAGAAAGCCTATCCTTACCACCCCACTTATACCTTTTAGTGGGAACTCGTCGCAGTCCTGTATATACATGTTTGGCTTTTTTTGGGACGCGCGAATGGAAGCCCCTAGAATTCAGGTATTTAATCATTTTGCCGTTCATCCTTTTCAATTTTTAAAAATTTGCATATAAAGACTTATCTTACATTCTTTGTGTTCCCTTTCTTTCGAGAGAGTTAATTCTCTTTAGATTCGACTGATAAGAAGGTCAGACACTTAAAATATGCAAAAGTTGAGGTGAGTCATTTTGCGTAATCCTTTCAGGAGAGTCACATTTATGAGGATCATTAAAGAGGTATATGTTGTTTGTTTAGTTTTTATAAATAAAGACGCTGTTAAAAAATCTGGTGATTCTAAGCAGACGTGCCGATCGTTTTTGTATTGTTATAGTTGGAAAAGTGTTTTGATTTACTTCTCGTGCTGTCCATTAACAGAAGAAATATATAAGTCAAATATTATAATTAAAGTATTGCTGCTAAAGCAAAAAATAATTCAACAACTATACTACTACTACTACTATTACTACTACCACTACTATTACTACTACTACTACTACTACTACTACTACTACTACTACTACTACCACTACTGCTACTACCACTACTACTACCACTACTAATGATAATAATGATAATAATAATAATAATAATAATAATAATAATAATAATAATAATAATAATAATAATAATAATAATATTAATAATAATAATAATAATAATAATAATAATAATAATAATAATAATAATAATAATAATAATAATAATAATAATAATAATAATAATAATAATAATAATCAACACTATTCTGGTATGCTGTTTTCAAAAATAATATTCGTTTTCTTCTATCATGTACAGATTTTGTATAATTTTCCAAGTCAACATATTTTTTAAAAGTTCTTAAAGGATTTTAAAGTATTCTATTTCAGATAAAGGCTTAAATTTGCTACCTAAAGCAAATCGCCACATTATACTATATCAACGAATATTACAGGAAGAAAGATCGCCATTCTGAACACCCCATTTAAAGCGATAAATTCAAGTGTATTGTGTTCATTCTGACCTTTGTGTTGTTATTTATTACAGCGGTACGGCGTCAAGAGGTTAAGTTAACAGTCCAGATTCATTTGTTACATATGTCGTACGTTTGTGGTGTAAAAAGACAACGCTATATAATAATTTGTCAAAACTGCACTTCCAGGTTATTTCGGTTTACAACTTTTAGACCAGGACAAGAAACTGATCTCACTTATAATTTGTCACATATGTGTTGAGCACGAAAGAAAATGTACAGTAGGTAAATAAAACTTCTCTACTATTTGCGTTTCCAATGGTATGGTGGGAACCATTAAGTTACAATTGCTGTTATTTTTGCTTAACCAAAAATAACGAACATTGTCTACCCAAAGAAAACTTTTATATGGTACAGAAATGGAGAAAAAGAATATACTGTCTTCTTTTCAGTAGAAGAATCGTTTGTATTTTGCAGAATTACGTCTGAACTAATAATGAAGTTATCTTCCACTGTTCATGACTTATCACAGGAGAGATTGCTCGTATGAGAATCTTAAAATTGATTAGGCTATATAGAGGCAACGTTTGACCCTCAGTATCAGTTGCTTACACAGTACATCTCAAGGAATGCTATGAAAATCTTTCCCTTTCATTAATAAGATAAGATATCAGGAATTAAGTTGGCAAAATTGTGGTGATTTCAGAATTTTATACTATGATATTAGGAAATCAAAGCGGTTAGATCAGGGAGAATTGGATTAAAATAAAAAGTAAATCCAGAAATGAAGATTGTTCTTTGTCAGAACTTTGTGGATTCGGAAAATGTCCTTCTACCACCCTTTCATAAACAATTAGGATTGATGAAACACTTTATGAATGTTTTGGATAAATCTGGTGAATGTTTCAATATTTGAATAATGTTTTCCTACATTTATCAGATGCGAAAATCAAAGAAGGGGATTTGTTGGCCCAGATATAAAGAGTTAGATGATAGATGAGTATTTTGTAGAAAAAAATGAATACAGTAAGAAAAGAAGCATAGATTAGATTCAAAATTGTTACTGACAAGTTTTCAGGCAATAACTAGGATTCTAATTACAGGGTCATTGTAGAAACATCTACAACTTCTGGGTTACAGCATGAGTTTGAAAATACACTTCCTTCACTCTCATCAAGGCTATTTTTCCAAAAATCTTGGTGCGGTAGGTGAAGAACCAGGTAAAAAATTTCACCAAGATGTAAACTGTATGAATAAAATGATATCAAGAAAGCTGGAATGTAAATATGATAGCAGATTGCTGCTGGAATTTAAAAAGTGATTCTCCGTATTAAAAAAAAAAAAAAAAAAAAAAAAAAAGTGTTAGACTCTTGTTTGAACCAGAAGAAAATTGACTTTGCAAGTAAATAATATTCCTTCATATACATATTTTATAACACTAGTTTGCTATATTTTTCATAAAAAGTTATGTTCATTTGCTTTTGCATGAATATTCAATGGTTCTTGAACTGTATTTTCTCAGGAGGCTCTCCATTAAAGGATTTCCATCAAAGAGTTTTTTTAAAAAATTAAATATGTCATGGGGGGTTATTCGGAAAGATTATTCCACTATTATCTAAATATTGGCAGAACCTTTTTTTATTTAATGGGGTCGGAACATTTGTGGGCTTTTTATTGAATCAATTCAACTAAATATTTAATAAAATGTTTATTTTAAAAGATATTTTAATTCTTTTTTTTACAATTTTCTGGAAAACCTTGTAAAAATAAACCACTTTTTATGTATTGTAGAAAATCTTTCTGTAAAATATATTTTTGCGGCTAAATCTTGATCCAAAATCAGAATATTCGATTCTCAAGCATCTGAAAAAATTTGAAACCTTCACAAAACTCCACATTCACTCCTATTATGCACCTTTCTGCTCGCCTCTACTAAACTCACATTTCTCTCCTCCAGGAATTCCATTACTGACTCAATTCACTTTTTGTTCGGTTTCCCAGCCGGTCGATTCCCAACACACTCACCACTATACATTCTCTTAACCAACAACTATCATCCATCCTTTCTTTTCACATGACCAAACCATCTCAACGTACTTTCATATATTCTCCCATTTACCCCTTTCTTCACACCACACAACTCTCTAATACGTTCATTCCTAATTTTATCAATTCTTCTCACACCTAACATGCCATAAGATTGTCTATCTGAACACATTGTACCTTAGATCTATACCTCTTATTCCAGATCATATTCTCCCTACTATACATTAACACAGGCAACAACATACCATCATGTAAAACCCTAGTGCACTCAAGACTTAGTCTCTTCACATCCACCAAAGATTTAATTGCACTAGCCACTTTCCTGCCATTCACAACTTTCCTACTACACTCTGCATCATACTTTCCTTTTTCATCCAACATATATCCTAAATATTTAAACTCAGACACTTGTTCCAGTTGCTCACTATCTAACATAACTTTACACCGAAGACTGTCCTCACTCACAACCACAACCTTACTCTTATCTAAGTTTAATTTCAAACCCCTTTTTTACACACCCTTCCAAATCTCTCTAAAAATCCCCTCAAACTCTCCTCATTTTCGCCACACAAAACCAAATCATCCGCATATAATAGGTATGGCACCCTCCACTCTCTTCCATTTTAGATCATTCTAGCACCATCCCCTTCACCCCTACCTCTAATTCTTTCATAACCCTATCCACATACAGATTTAATAACCTCACAGAAAATCACCGTCCTATCATTCTCGTTTTTTCCCGACACCCTAAAGCCACCTGTTATACTATCCATTTTCTGATCACCTATCCAAAAATTTAGGTCCCCCAACACAATCAATCTGCAGCATCTACTCACCCCATCCAAAACATCATTCATATTATTCCATAAAATCTCACTCTCTCCAACATTACCTTCAGATGGAAAACATGTCACAATCCCACATACCTTGACCTTTTCAAACTTAAATTTAGCCATTAGAATCCTAGTACTCACACACACAATATCTACAATAGCTCTGTTCCACAAGTCACTCATCAGAGTTGCAACTCCTTCTCTCCCACTCTCATTCCTTTCCACACCAGCACAACCACATTTCACACACACATATAACTATATATATATAACTATATATATATATATATATATATATATATATATATATATATATATATATATATATATATATATATATATATATATATATATATATATATATATATATATATATGAAGCGAGAAGAGTGGTGGGAGAGTTATTTCTTTTCTCTTCCACTTCACTAGTTGTAGTTGTCACCAATTCTTTAGTTCCCGGGTTTGCAGGCGGAAATGGGCTCGGCCTCTTTGCAGGCGGGAGAACTTTGCCTCTTTGCAGGCGAAAGAGTTTTACCTCTTTGCAGGCAGAAGAGCTATGCTTCTTTGTACGCCAGATCGGAGAACCAGGCTTCTTTGTAAGCCAGAGAGGAAGAGCCAATCTTCTTTGTAAGCCAGAGAGGGAGATCCAGACTTCTTTGTAAGCCAGAGAGAAAGAGAGAGAGAGAGAGAGAGAGAGAGAAAGTCAGGATTTTGTAAGCCAGAGTGGGAGCCACTTTGAAAGATGGAGCAGAAGGAGCTGGGAGTTCTTCTTCTTATTCTTGCCCGGATAACAGGCAAGTCTTTATAGTTGTAGAAGCTTGTAGTTCTCTTCTTCTTCTGCTGCTTGTTCCTCTGTTTCTCTGGTCGCTGTAGTAGTTATCTTGGAAGTCTCTCTCTCTCAAGTAGATTTGATGAAACTCAAATGTTGAACGGGATATAATAGTTTAATTGAAAAAAGTCAGTTATATTTACCAACTTCGTACAAATGCAGTTTAATTTTGATTACAATATTCTCAACTTTGTCATAAAACTTCTCGCACACCTGCCATTATTTT
>JABUQX010131509.1:30000-33233 GCA_015478945.1 Trachelipus rathkii
TTATTATTATTATTATTATTATTATTATTATTATTATTATTATTATTATTATTATTATCATTATTATTATTATTATTATTATGATTATTATTGCGTATGTAGCGTATTCATGTGTGTGTGTGTGTGTGTGTGTGTGTGTGTGTGTGTGTGCGTGTGTGTGTGTGTGTGTGTGTGTGTTATTATTATTATTATTATTATTATTATTATAATAATTATAATAACAATAATAAGAATGATAATGACATAATACTAATAATATTATTGTATCAAAATATTAATACCAATATTAATAATAATAATAATAATAAATATTATTATTATCATTAATATTATTATTATTATTATTAATATTATTATTATTATTATTATTGTGTGTGTGTGTGTGTGTGTGTGTGTGTGTGTGTGTATTATTATTAGTGGTAGTAGTAGTAGTAGTAGTAGTAGTAGTAGTAGTGGTAGTAGTGATAGTGTTATTAAACTCTCTTGTATTATATCTAGGATCTTTGAAGACCCTTCTCAACTCTACTTCTTGACCATCTGAATCTCATTCACTTCTTTCCGATCGCCAATATGGCCTCGTTGCACTAAGTCTACTGGCGATATACTTTCCCTTTTAACGGATTTATGGTTTTCCGCCCTCCAGGAATTGCAGGGGAGACTTACGTGCGTTGGCGCTTGACATATGCAAAGCATTTGACAGGTATGGCACGCGTCACTGCTTCTCCAAACTCTCCCTCCTTTGGGTTTCCTCCTTCTCTTTGCTCACTTATGTCTAGCTTTCTTTCAAATCGCTCAATATCGGCTGTTGTTGTTGGGGCGCTGACTTCTTTTCTTTTTCTGTCAATAGTGGTGTTCCTCAGGGTTCTGTCTTGTCTCCTACTTTATACCTGCTTTTCATTAATGATTTTCTCACCTGCACATCTAACTCTATCCACTCATATGCCATTGACTCGACCCTTCATTCTTCAACTAATTTCAATTCTGCTCCCTCTTTTTACTTCTAGAATTGCCTCTGGTCTTAACCTTTCCCGATTCTATTCTGACTGATCTGGACAGAGATTTCGGGTGGGGTCGTCTCCAACCTTGTGAAATTTAATTCTTTAAAACCAACTTCTACAAATCTCCCTCTCTAAGACACCCTCTAACTTTCTATCTCTTTCGACGTTTCTCTCGTCTACCTGTTGACAATATAAACATTCTTGGCCTTTGCTATAAACATAAAAATGTCAGGCCTCACATCACAACGGTTCTAGGGCGACTCAAAGACACTGGGAGCTCTGTTTAGACTGCGAGGAGACTTTTTCCTCTTCTCAGTTGCTCCAGCCATACACGGGTCTCATCCGCCCTTGTGGAGTACTGCTCATATCTGGGGGGGGGCTGGTTTCTCCCGGCTTTTGGATAGGGTCGAGTCAAGGCCAAAGGCTTATAAACTGCCCTGCACTTTCTGATTCATGACTCTATCTATCTTTGTGACGCAATGTTGGTGCTATCTCTTTCTATAGGTACCAGTGGCGGCAAAGTGCTCGAGAGACTTTCCACTCACGTACCACCACCTTTACGACGTCCTCGTAGCACTGTGTCGGCGTATGAGTTTTGTGTTGATATTGGTAACTCTAAGACTTGTTCGCTGCGGTGCTTCCTTCTTTCCTGCCACCTCTGTTCTTTGGAATTCTCTTCCATCTTCTGTGTTTCCTACTCAATTTAATCTCCCTCACTTTAAAGCCTGCCGTCTGTGCTCATCTGCGTAATTTGCGTTAAATGAATATTTGAGACGATTCCAACACCCTCCCTTGAATAGGGCTCTGCCCGTGAGCGGCTGTGTCAATAAGAAAAAAAATAGTATTAGTAGTAGTAGTAGTAGTAGTAGTATTGGTTTGTTGACATTATTATTATTATTATTGTGTGTGTGTGTATTATTATTATTATTATTATTATTATTATTATTATTATTATTATTATTATTATTATTATTATTATTATTATTATTACTATTACTATTACTATTACTATTACTATTACTATTACTATTACTATTACTATTACTATTACTATTACTATTACTATTACTATTACTATTACTATGTTGTAGTTGTTGTTGTTGTTTTTGTTGTTGTTGTTGTTGCTGTTGTTGTTGTTGTTGTTGTTTTTGTTATTATCATTATTATTATTATTTTTAATATTATTATGTGTAATATTATTATTATTATTATTATTGTGTGTGTGTATTATTATTATTATTATTATTATTATTATTATTATTATTATTATTATTATTATTATTTTTATTAATATTATTATTATTATTATTATTATTATTATTATTATTATTATTATTATTATTATTATTATTAATGTGTGTGTGTGTGTGTATTATTATTATTGTGTGTGTGTATTATTATTATTATTATTATTATTATTATTATTATTATTTTTATTATTATTATTATTATTATTATTATGATTATAATTATTAGTATTATTATTTTAATTGTTTTTATTATTATTATTATTATTATTATTATTATTATTATTATTATTATTATTATTATTATTATTATTATTATTATTATTATTATTATTATTATTATTATTATTATTATTATTATTATTATTATTATTATTATTATTATTATTATTATTATTATTATTATTATTATTATTATTATTATTATTATTATTTGTAATATTAATAATATTACACTGGAATATTGTATCTCATGAATGCCTGTAGCTTCACAACCTACGTTGGTGCCACAAAATGAAACAGACTCTCCGAGTTGTAAGGCACTCAATCTGGCAACCCAATTTTCACCTTTACAGTAGACATATTTGAACCACATAAATCGCTCACCAGGTGTGCCTTCCACGTGCAAATCATAGCTATAAATTATATAATTATAAGTCAAACACTTCCATCCAGAGTCTTTCATTCACTACGCAGTCCATTCGTGTAAAGTGTGCGTATGAAGCCCAAATCTGGTACCTTTTGGACCGTACTTTCAAACCGTTGTATCTCCTAATCCGTGTGTTTATAGGTGTATATGCATAGAGTCATTTTTGCTACATTTTTGAGATATGAGTTGTAGTTTTAAACCAATTATCACCTATATTTATATATATATATATATATATATATATATATATATATATATATATATATATATATATATATATATATATATATATATATATATATATATATATATATATATATATATATATATATATATATA
>JABUQX010131510.1:7500-17500 GCA_015478945.1 Trachelipus rathkii
TTGGAAGGCAGTTCAATATATGCTTTGAGGATTGTATATTCAGGAGAGAGTGCACTGAGATTCAGTTTCAGTATATAGCAAAAGATTTCTATTGACGAGTCAGTATTTTAAAATTTTTAAATAGTAATTAAATATTTATTTATCTTTTTCCAAAATCTGAGAAGGAGGAGCAACATGTTTTTTCGGCAATATTTCTTTTTCTTATTTTGAGTGAATTACTAAAAACAAAATTAAATAAAGTTGAAATTTGAAACTTTAATTTCTAGAAAGGGTGAACCTGCTTTTCGCGATCTCGTCGAGTCGTTGAAGAAAATTTTTAAACTCTCTTCGGCTGATTGCAAGGGGTCGAAAATCCCCTTCTATCATATTTTTTATTTTCGTGAATGGTATTGATAAGTGTTAAAACTTTCAACTGCCAACGCCACCCTGCAGCAATGCGGGATACGGTGATATATATATAATAATATTATATATATATATAGTATATATATAATTATATAACTATATAATATATATATATTATATATATATATAATATATAATATATATAGTATATATATATATAATATTATTTATATATATATATATATATATATATAATATATATATAATAATATTATATGTACTTATATATATATATATAATAATAATATATATATAATAATTATATTATATATATATATTATAATATATATAATATATATATATATATATATATATTATATATATATTAAATTTTCATTAATGGTTGAAATATATTTTTGCTAATCTCGTTATCTTTTAAGTGTTTTTAGTATGCTTCTTTTGTTTCATTTAACATTGTTATTTCTTCTTTATTATTATCTTTTGCTTTTTCCTCTCCTTTACGTTCCTAAAATTATAAAAGGAGAATATTCAACATTTATTTATTTTTTTCCCTTTGGTAAATTGCATTCGTTTTTTTTTTCTTTTTCTCTTTCATTAATTATTTTCTCTTCCAGCGATCTTCTTTTTTTCAGATTTTTTATTTCTTTAATTATCTGTTTGTTTTAGTAGTTTTCCTTTTTCTTGTTTTTTTTTAACAATTTAAAAAAAACTATTCACGTTTTGTCATAACAACGATCCGCTTTGTTATCGTCACTTTCTTATTGTTTTTTTCTAATTACTTTCCACCTTAATTTATATTGTAAATAAAAAAAATATATATTTTTCTACTGAATTCTATTTTAGACCAAAAAATTAATTATTTCTACTTAATTTCTATTTTAAATTGAAAAAAAATGTTTTTTTTTTTGACGGAATTTCTGTTTTAATTGAATTTTTTTTTGAAAATCAAAAATAAGCAGGTCATTAAAAAATATCCAAAAGTTTGTAATTTTATTACAAATGGTAGTAAATAGCTAAAACTAAAGATAATAATGATTACGATAATAATAATAATAATAATAATATAATAATAATAATAATAATAATAATAATAATAATAATAATAATAATAATAATAATAATAATAATAATAATAATAATAATAATAATATAATAATAATAATAATAATAATATAATAATAATTATAACAAATAAAATAATAATAAATGATTAGCGTAGATATTTCTGTTTAAGAAATTTTATTTTGTTTCATATTAAATATTAAATTTAAATCAAAGTAAACTATTGCCTTTCCAATTAAATATACTCTTAATGATAAAGTAATCTCATATATCTTGCATTTCATTTCAATGTTTAATGGCATATTTATGCCTGGATTTTAGTTGTAAAAAAGTTAATAGTGAGAGGTCCTTCTTTAATATTCCAATTATTAGCAAATAAATGCGTTTACTTCTAGCAATACATTTTTTTCCTTAATTATCCCCTTAAGATATGGATACTTGTATGTGCACCAATTTTAAAGCTCTCAAATTAGATTCTTTAGAGGGTACTTTTAAATATTTCTGTCGCTCCATAAATTTAATTTTATTTATTTATTGACCTATACTTAAATGGTAGACAGGGTTATGGGTAATCATTTTTCAAAAAATTCTGTCGACTTTTTTTTCCATCAGTTTCTATATGTGTCGACGATTTGGACATTTGTAAAAAAAAATTGTCGACCCATTTTCTCTTCCGTTTTTTTTTTGTTTCTACGATTTGGACGAGTGGAAAATATTTTGGTAAATGTGTCGATCCTTTGATTAACATCGTATTTTCTTTTCTTAATATCGATATTGACCTTTCCTTTTATTAAAATTTATTATTTTAATTATTTTCCTTAATAATTATAATGAATATATATATAGTATATATATATATATATATATTATTATATATATTTATTAATAAGTATATATAATATATATAAACATAGGATAAAAGTATATTAAGATATATAGTAGTATTTATTTAGAAATAAGAAACATTTACTATTTGTATAGATAAATACATATTTATTTATAATACTATATATTATATATATAATATATATATATATATATAATATTATATATATATATATATATATATATATAATATATATATATATTTATATATAGTACTATTATATATATATAGTATATATAATATATATATATATATATATATCTAATATATTATAGGTATTACTATATTATAATAATATATATATATATATATATTATATATATAATATATATATATATATATTCTGTGTATCCTTAACAAAGCTTATCATAAACTGAATTATCAGGGTCTTTAACCGAGACCTAACTTATATGGATTGACGATGCCGTAAACTAGATCTAACCTAGATAAAATCTACTTGCGTAAACCTAGACTAACGCTAAATGGATTGACGATGCCGTAAACCTAGATCTAACTAGATGGATCTACGTTGCCGTAAACCTAGACCTAAAATTTTGATATAAAATATCAATATAAAAGAACCCGATTTATAATCGTTAAAATAATTGACTTATAGGATGTCGATCTGATAATTGTCGATCATTTGGCTAAATTGATTTAGGGTGCACAGTTTGGACGAGCAGCAAAAAATTTTGTCGACCATTTTATCTTCGAGAATTTATTTTTTTCGACGCTTTGGACAAGTGGAAATTTTGTTTAATGTCCTGTAGATCATTTTTCCTGTCGACGATTTGAGGTAGTTCCCTTATTTACTTTAAAAAACAAAACAAAAATAAATACTAATTATTGAAAACTTAAACTTTTACAAATTGAAAAAAAATTTTTAGAATTTTTTTTTCTTTCAGAATTCGTTTCACATTTATAAAGAAATGCTAAATTAAAAAACTTTTTATCTTAGATTTAACGTTTAATTTCAGCTTAAAGAGATTCCACTCGACCCAATAACAAATTATAAATGAAAGAATGGGATGCAAATAAGCTTACCCATAAAAACGAACATCATTTCAGTTTACTTAACTACATTCTTTAATAGTTTTATTTTGGTATAAAGATAACAATGATCTTTCCTTAAATTATATATATATATATATATATATATATATTATAATATATTTTCTTATATATATATATATATATATATATATATAGAATTTATATTATATATATAATTATATATATAATATATATATATATATATATAATATATATATATAGGGTTGGAAGGTTTAAACCATTTGGTTTAAACTATTGGTTTAAACCTAAAAAAACCAATGGTTTAAACCATTAAAAAACCATGCAATAAAAATATTTAAAAAATGTATTTTATAAAATGGTTTTCTTTAGCATGTTGATAAGGTGAAATAAATTTTTGAAACGAGTAACTGAAAGGCAATAAATTTTTTGTTAATGATTTTATAGTAGTACCAAAATGATTATATTAATATATATATATATATATATATATATAAATATATATTATATATTATAATATATATATATATATATATTATATATATATAATATATAATATTTATATAATATTTATATATATATATAATATATGAAATATTGAAATATTAAAACATAATTCTTGTTTCGAGCTCTTGAGATTTCATTTTCTACCCATCGATGCCACATTTCAAAAGATTATACAATAAAACTCATTTGTGGAGGTGTGTGGCCGACAAGCATCAACCAAGCTAGAAGGCAAAGACTGTAAACTAAGTGATGATGTTTATATTTGGAAAAATATGAATATGGAGCTAGAAGAGCTTAATCCACCACTCAACAGACAAGATTTATAGCAAAAGTAGAAAGGAGGTATCATCAGGCAGTAACAGAAGCTCACTTATTGGCATATATTTTTAACACAAGATATCAGACCACAGTACTTCCAGAGGATGAGTTTTCAAAAGCAGTGGAATTTATTGGATAAAGTTAAGTAGAAAATTCTCCTCCATTTTCATAAAAGTTACATTTGAATGAGTCCTCCTGTATTCAGCAGTGACTCCATCTTTGTACAGATCTCTCAAAGAAAATTAGATGAGAAGGTCATATAATAAAATATAACATATTGTCAGCAACTTCATCAACTGCTATTGTTGAAAGGGTAATTTTCAACTTTTGGACTTGTGCACAGCAACATTAGAAATATGTTGGAACAACTAAAGCAGGGAAATTAGTTTTTTTGTACAAAATTTAATGATAAATTCAGTTTCGACTTTTAATGATAAATCTCTCTCTTTCTCTTGTCTCTCTGTCTTCATCTCTCCTCTCTCTCTCTCTCTCTTCTCTCTCCTCTCTCTCTCTCATCTTTATATATAATATTATATATTATATATATTAATATTATATATATATATATATATATGATATAATATAATATATATATATATATATATATATATATATATATATATATTCCTAGTATTCAAAAATAAGGTAAATACGAATTCATTTGTATATCATTATAGGTTATTTGAAATACCTTTTCTTTAAAGCGATTTTTTTTTGACTTTTTTTGGTAAATAACAAAGAGATATCAACCTATTTTTCAGATAGGTTATAATATTATAATATACTCCCTCTTTATTTTTACTTTATGAGTTTATTAAATAAAAACTCAAAAAATCAAAATAATTTTTTACCAGTTTACAGTTATCAAGAAAAATTTGAAAATTTAAGAATCTAAAGAAATTTATTAAGGAAATTTAAAAATATGTGTTACCACATGTGTATAACAGTTTCCAGTATTGATTTTTGCCTTTAAAATCTATTAAAACAATCACCCACTTAAAACCATCAAATAGCCTATAAAAACCCAAAAACAAAAAAACATTTGGTTTCATTTGGTTTACTTTAAAAAAACAATGGTTTTTGTTTTTTAAAAAAACCATGGTTTTTTTTACAACCCTATATATATATATATCCTAATATATAATTATAATATATATATTATATATATAATTATATATATAATATATATTTATATATATCTATATAATATATATATTATATATATATATATATATATATAGTATAATATATATATATATATATAATATATAAATTATATATATATAGTGATATATATATATATGTATAAAAATACTGTTTTTCTTTTATGCTTTTTTTTATCCTACAAACTAATATTTTTCCACGTGAACTTAAAAATTTTGTTAAATAAATTTTAAATTTCCTCATAGTAATCTTACTTTGACCTCCATATATATAAATTTTTTATCTTAAAAAGTAACCTTTATAGAAAATATTTTTTCCTTATTTATAAATTCATGTGTTTTTTTTTAAGTCGAATAAATTTTCGTAAACGATATTTGTGCATAAATTTTTTTCCATTACGCACTTTAATAAAATCTCTTCCTCCTTTATATAGAGTACGCGCCAAAAGTTATTTCTTCATCATCACTCTCATTCATCCTTTATTCTTCTTTGTTCCTCTCTTTCGGTTTTCTTCCTAAAGAGAGAGAGAAAGTGGAGAGAGAGAAAGAGAGAAAGATTATTTCTTTCTTTTTTCCTTTTAATCTTTTTGAAAGTATTGTTTTTAAAAGAGCAAAGACAGGAAATTGAGAAAAACATTGGGAACACAAAATGGTACAGATTTCATATTCTCCTAGACGAATATTTTAAATTAGTATATTATATATAATTATTATAATATATAATATATATAATATATATATATACTTATATTATATTATAATATATATATATATTATATATAATATATAATATATATATATATATATATATATATATATTATATATATATATATATTATATATATATATATATTTAATATATATGTACTTAATCTATGTCTTAGTAAATTTGCTAATATATATATTATCGAGGGAGAGAGAAAGATTTTTGAAATGTTTTAATAAATTATACGTTGTATGTGTGTGTGTGTGTGCTGCTAGTTTTTCATGATAATTTGGTTTAAGAGGTATTCCTCTGCCGTTAATCTCCTACTAACGGTAATTTTTCAGTGTCCGTTCGAACCGTCGCTCTCGAAGAGGGAAACTATAATTATATATATATAATATATTATATATAATAGTATATATATATTATATATATATATATATATATTATATAATATATATATATTTAATATTATATATATATATAATATATATAGTATATATATATATATATTATATAATATATATATATATATATATAATATATATATATATATATTATATATAATATGCCAATTGCTACTGTAGGTAAGTGTAAGATTTTATTTTATGGCCAAGATATAATACTCTTTCTTATTACTGTATTAAGAATCCAAAAGATTGTTTGAAAGTTACGTTTTCAGATGAGTGTTGCTCCGCCCATGTCACAGTCACCTATAGGAACGTTTACAAGATTTTAATTTAGTTGTAATTTTAAGCACGTTGAAAGAACTAATACGACTGAAGAGGTTTCTGATGAAACGAAAGCGGACTAAGAAATATTCTCTTTTCAACTTTAATGAATAGAACGTAATTCGCTTACTGTTTTAAATAGATATTTTTTAATTTTAATCTATTAGTAAGTGCAATAGTAGGCCTATATGTAAAATAAAAGTTTTTACAACAAAGTTTGCATAAACCAGGGTTATAATAATCCATATATAGAATATATTTATTATATATTATATTATATTATATATATATATTATATATTATATATTATATAATATATTATATATATATATATATTATACTATATATATATATTTAATAATATATAAATATATATTTATATATAATATAATAATATAATATAATATATATATATATATATATATATATATATATATAATAATATTATATATATATATATATAGTATATATATAATATATATATATTATATATATAATATATATTATAATATATATATATATATTATATATATAAGTGTTGTGTTGTTTGTAAACAGGTGCATTTTTGTGCGAGTTTGAAGAGTAATAAAATATGGGTTTATTTTTCCGTAGATTTGTTAAGAATTACTTTCCATTTTAGCTTAAATCAAATCAAAAACACTTTATTCTGTCCATGGTATTTACTACTTAATACCTAATATTAAAAATAGCAATTTAATATAAAAAATAAATACATTACGTGAGAAATGGACTACTAAGGGGACGCTTTTGTCCTTTGAACCCATTATACGATTACATATTCAAATTTATACTTAATAGGGAATTCATAAATCACAACAGTTTATATAATTTAAAATAATCCTAACCCTAATAAGCTAGATATTATAATAATAATAATAATAATAATAATAATAATAATAATAATAATAATAATAATAATAATAATAATAATAATAATAATAATAATAATAATAATAAAATTAATAATATAATAATAATAATAATAATAATATAATAAAATAATAATAATAATATAATAATAATATATAATAATAATAATGAATAATAATAATTATATTAATTATATTAATATAATATAAATAATATAATAATATATATAATTAAATATTATAATAATAAAATATAATAATAAAAATAATAATAATTAATAATAACAATAACAATATATAATAATAATTAATAAATAATAAATATAATAATAAAAATGAATATAATAATAAATAATAATAATAATATATAATAATAATAATAATAATAATAATAATAATAATAATAATAAATAATAATAATATAATAATAAAATATAATAATATAATAATAATAATAATTAATTAACAATAAAATACACAATAAACTAATACACAAATAATAATAATAATATATAATAATATAATTAATATAAATAATAATATAATAATAATAATAATAATATAATAATAATATAATAATAATAATAATAGTTAATAAATAATAATAATAAAAAATATTAATATTAATAATAATATAATAATAATAATAAAATAATAATAATAATAATTAATAATTAATATAATAATAATTAATTAATAATAAAATTACATAATAAAATAATAAAATAATAATAATAATAATAATAATAAAAATTATAATAATAATAATAATAATAATATAATATAAATAATACTAATAATTAATATAATATATAAAATAATAATAATAATGATCATAATAATCATATATAACATAATAATCATTAATTAATCATATATATAATAATTATATAATAATCAAATAATAATTAAGGAAATAATCTACATAAATCATAATAATCAATAATAATATCAATAATATATATATATAATAAAAATAATAATAATAATAATAATTAATAATAATAATAATAATAATAATAATAATAATAATAATAATAATAATAATAATAATAATAATAATAATAATAATTAATAATAAGAAGAAAAAAAATAATAAAAATAATAATAATAAATAATAAATAAATAAATAAATAAAAAAATCTTTGCTGATTAGATTATGAAACTTATTTCCCGATATTATCGATGAGCTAATATATAAAAAGCATTTCATTATGTTTATGTGCAAGACAAAATGCATACTTTGGATTCTCAATGTTTGCTATATAATATTTTATTCTATTATGGCTATATTTCCAAAAACACCGTTCCTTAAACCTTTCAGCATCGTGATCCCCATAAAAACTTTTAAATAATACCTCGTAACCCCATTGCAGAACTTTTATAATAATAATTAATAAGAATATATATCCAAAGTATCTGAAAATCTAATCCTCAAAAAAAATTTCCCCTATATTACTCTATCAGATTCACAATATGGATTTGGACAAAAGCTCTTTACTCCCACTCACCTAACCAATTTAATCCAGTATATCCTCAGGGGTTTCAACCTAACTCCCCTCTCCCCTCAACGTACTCTCCTAGGTAGCAATAGGAATCAACAATTCATTCGATATAGTCCCAAGTCTCCTTTTAATAGATAAAGGCTTAAACACAGATATAATCATTAAAGACTAAAGAATAATAGCAAATCTATCCAGTCATACAGGCAGTGTTATTCAAGGACAAATTATATAATGGAATCCCCTAGGGAGTTATTCTTTCAACTATTATTTTTTACCTTTTCAGGCACGACTTCCCGCATCCCACTTCCCTTTTATAAAACTTAATAGCAATGTTCATGATCTAACAATCACACCAGAAAATTGTTCTATAAACATAGCATGTAAAGAACCGCAACAATATGTAATCCAATTGGAGCAGTGGCTAACAACAAAAAGAACAACTGCATCCCCCCAAAAAAAAAAAACACTATTACTTTACTACTCACCCAAGACAGAAAAGAATCTAATATACACTCAGTAATTTTCCTATCAAACAATGGACTCCTTTTCAATAAATAACCCACCAACCTAGGTGTGATCTTTGATACAAATAAGATATCAACAATATCACTTCTAGAGCCAAACAAAAACTAAATGCTCTGAAAACTTTAAATGGTACAAACTTTGGCAAACATAAATAAATCCTTACAATCGTTTACAGACAATACATTCGCCCATTCTAAAATTATGCATCACCTGCCTGAGTTTCAAAAATATCATAATCCAATATTCAGAAATTAGAAACGGTACAAAATAAAGTTCTCCTGATAATAACAGTCTGCTTTCCCTGCAAAC
>JABUQX010131510.1:22500-27500 GCA_015478945.1 Trachelipus rathkii
TTCTAATAACAACAATAATATATAATAGTAATAACCATGTATATATATATATATATATATACTCTATATTCGCAGTTTACTTTTAATTATACATTTTTACATTAGAGGTAATAGAAAATGTTTATCTCTCTTGACGATTAGTAATATCAATATTTATTCCAAATTTCATTAGATATTTATTTAAACGTTCAAAAACTATATATATATATATATATATATATATATATATATATATATATATATATATATATATATATATATATATATATATATATATATATATATAGTTTTGAACGTTTATTTAAATATCTTAATAAATTTTCAATAAATATTGTATACTAATTGCCAACGAACCGATCATATTTGCAAGTTATAGCTCTTAAAAATGATTGAGCCTACCAAATATATATATATATAGCATAATATATATATGTATATATATGTATCTCCTATATATAAATATATATATATATATATATATATAACTTATATATATATATACCCTATATATATATGAACAAGCATTTGAGTTTCAATATTTAAGACTATATGTTGTATGGAAATGGAATCGATGATGCGGAGTGTGGTATGAAAGTTGTGAATGGTAAGATGGTGGGTGGTGCAATTAAATCCTTTGGTAAATGCAAGGAAATTAGTCTTCAGTGCGCTAGAGAAAGTGAGTTTGGCAGAGGCGAGAAGAAAATTGCATAATAATTGGTAGAATGACAGAGGGGTTTTCTGAGGAATGGTTGTAGACCTTGCCGCGGGATGGACCCTTGCATTGATAAAATTCTATAGTTTTGGTCTGTTGCGATGTTTCAAACCCTTGGGTAGATTTTTGGCTGCAACGGTCTTGCACTTAAGGGTATGAGGAAATAGTACAAAGGGTTTCCTTTCTACTTACATCATGATCTACTTAGCTATCCTGTTTTCAATCTGTAGTCTATTCCACGGGTATATATATATATATATATATATATATATATATATATATATATATATATATATATATATATATATATATATATATATATTTATATATATTATATGGCTCTCAATAATAATATATATATCTTTATGCTATATATATATAATATAATAATATATATATATATATATATATATATATATATATATATATATATAATAGCATATAACATATATATATATCTATATATATTATATATATATGTATATATATATATAATAATAATATATATATGTAATAATAATATATAATAATAGTAATAATATAGAAGTATAATAATAATAATATACAAATAATAATAATATAGTAATATAATAATAATAATAATAATATATAATAATAATATATATGTAATATAATAATAGCATATGTATAACAGCAACCAATATAATAATATGTAATAATAACCTTAACTTAATATATAATAATATATATTAATATGTATATATATATAATAATATATATAATATATATATATATACCATTAATAATAATATAATAATAATAATAATATAATAATAATAATTAATAATAATATATATAATAATAATAACATATAATAATAATAATAATAATATGTAATATAACATATATCATATATCTATGTATATACTTAATAATATATGTAATATGTATATATAATATAATAATAATAATAATATTATATCAATATATAATATAATATATAACATATAATATATAATATATATATATATGTAATAATAATAATAATAATAATATAATATAATATATATATATATAATAATATATATAATAATATATATATATAATAATATGAAATAATATATATATAATAATATATATATATAATAATATGTATATGTATAATAATATATATATAATATAATATGTAATAATAATATAATATAATAATAATAATGCTCTGTATAATAATAATAATAGTAATATGTATAGCCTTTCAACAACCAGCAGCAACAGTAATAATATATATGTAACGCTGCTTATATGTAATATATAACATATATCTAACCAATAATAATATAGCAATATAATATAACCACATACTATATATATATATATATATATATATATATATATATATATATATATAAATCATACGCCAATTAATCTGTTTCGGGATTAATTTGCGATGCTGAATAAATTGAAATATCCTGTCAATGATTTGTATAGACAGGCTGAATTTATTTATTTATTTTTTATTACTCAATCTAATAATCAATATTAAATAACAGTAAATTGTTGACTATAATGAAGTGTAAGTTTATTTAAGAGTTACTTCATGAGTATAAAATTTATAATTATTTATTATTTAAAAAGTTATGTTGGCTTAGTTATAAAATTTTATTTTAAACTATCTTACAGAAATAAATCAGTTTGAAAATCCCATGCTATTTTAACAAATATTTTCTAAATCATTTTTCTTTGAAGTTTCAATTTTAGTATGGAAAATATACAGAAATATGCAAAGGGAATTTTGGCATAATAACATTTTCAATTTCTATTCTATCTACCATACATATTCGCCTAATGGCGTAATTGGCAAGTTCTGTAACTTTGATGTGAAGATTTTTTGCTGTATTTTTATTTGTTTGTTATGTAATGCCAATTTGGTGCCAGAATTTCAACATCAAACTCATCTTCTTTTTCATTATTTTTTTTTTCAAGAAAAAATTAAAAAATTTCTTCTAATCTTATTATTTATCAGACCTTTAGGAAATTTGCAGAAAATTTATGGTCGGGCACATGATATATCTTTAATATTTAGCTACTTTCCACTCTTTAAGTTGGGCATCACGTGTACAGAAGACAAAAGGTTGGTTAAGCAAAACTATGTTCTAAATAAATGATGTGCAACTCATACAATTCAATCTATTCTGAAAATTTTGTATATATCCGATTCACAGTAAACAAATAAGAACAAATTTTCAATTGTAATTTTTTTTTATAACTTTTTTTGGAATACAAATTTGGCAGCAAAAATCTGGACATTAAACTTTTGTATTTTTAGATATTATTTAGAACTTAAAAACTTGTTTTTTAGCTAAAGAACATGTATCATTAGTAGAATTTTCAAGATAATAATCGGATTGAGAGTGGAGTTGCGTTGCTTTCATGAGCACTTACTGAATTTATGTAGTTATAATTTCTCAATCTTTTATGAATGACGTCATAACGTGGAGCCCGTTGTCAATCACAAATTTTGCATTACAAAAGCAATATCGGAGTCGACATTTATGTTTGTTAACAAGGGGTAGGCTTACTAGGCTGCTCTATGCTCGGGTGTTACAAGAATTTATAGTCTTTTTCAGATTTTGATCGATTATTCCTGATGTGACTTAATTGTTCAAATGGGGTGCAAAATCTTTAAAATTTACAATTTTCCTTTTAAATTATGAGTAAGAATTTGTAATCTGCAATCTTCAGAAAAATCAGAAATATATCCGAAAGAAGTTTTTGAATTCATCCAATGATGTCTTTCGGTAAAAATTTTATGTAGATCAGATGAGAATTCAAAAAAGGATAGTCAAATTTTATTCCACTTCCTATGTTTATTTGAAATCATCCCTGTAGACGAGTTATTTTTATTCTTTAATTCGGAATTGACAAATAGCAATTGAGAATGTATCAAACGTGTTTCGTCTCGATTTTAAAATATTTGCATCCCTCTGTCTTTGTAATATAATATAATAATTATATATATATATAATAATAATAATATATAATAATAATAATAATAATAATAATATGTAATAATAATAATTATAACTTCTTTATATAATAATAATAATAATGTATATATAATAATATATATTAATAATAATATATATATAATAATAATAATAATAATAATAATATATGCTCAATAATAATAATATATATATCTTATAACTATCTTCTTCAATAATAATAATAGCATCAATAATAATAATAATAATATATATATGAAATAATAATAATAATAATATGTATAATAATATATAATAATATATATATCAATAATAATAATAATAATAATAATAATAATAATAACTTATATATATATATATATATCTTTGCTCTTTCTTATATATAATATATATATATATATATATCTGTATATATATAATATATATATATATAATATAATATATATATAACATATATATATATATATATACTATATATAATAACATATATATATATATATATATATAAATATATATACTATATATATATATATTAAATTTCATTTATTTTCTGTCATTAATCTAGACGAAATTCAATACATGTCTTATCAGTAGTAATCTATCCTTTTTATGCCTTTATGGAGAGGCTTTCCTAGAAACATATTAAAAATTGCATTAATCGATAATGAATAATCGATCAGATTACCGATACTGATACCGATTTATTTATGCAAAAAACTAACTGTTTTTAGAATTATACTCAAATTTTCTTCAAGATAATTTCAGTTTTGTTTCTCGTTTATACTTTGTAAAAATTAATTACCTCAATTGTAGAATTTTGTGAATAGGTAATTTACAAGATATCTTCCCTTAAATTGCACCCTGGGTTTGGATAATTAAGATTTTAAATTTGTGTGCAAAATGTTGAAGGTACGAATTGTATAATTGCCACACGCTTAACAAATTTTAAAATTTTTTTGGCAATTTTATAAGAAATATTTAAATTATTTAAAATTATTTTCATCCAGAAAAATTTAACCTTTATTACTTAAAGGAGCTAAGAAATGTCCAAATCAGCTCACAAAGTATATGAACTATATATATATATATATATATATATATATATATATATATATATATATATGTATATATATATATATATATATATATATATATATTCTTCTTCTTCTTCTCTCTATATATATATATGTATAATATATATATATATATATATATATATATATATATATATATATATATATATATATATATATATATATATATTATATAGGACCTGTCATGTTTTACGACTCCGTTAGTTTTGATTTTCTTTTGCTTTTTTT
>JABUQX010131510.1:32500-35000 GCA_015478945.1 Trachelipus rathkii
CATTCCTCTGCAAACACTCTCCATAAATAAGTTGAAAAACCACGGTGACATTACACACCCCTGCCTCAATCCTCTCACCACCTCAAACATCTCACTCTCCCCTCCCTCCTAATACTCTCACACACATTCTGCTATTCCTATAAAAGGCCCTAATGCCTTTACCTAATTTACCCCCTACTCCATGTTCCTCCAGCACCCTCCATAATTCCCTCCTCTTCACTCTATCATATGCTTTCTCCAGATCTAAAAAACACCCATACACTTTCCCTTTCCTTTCTATACCTTTCTCCACAAGCATCTTCATTGTGAATACTTGATCCACACATCCCCTTCCCACCCTCCTCCTTGTTCTTCCCCCCTTCTCTCTTCCGTTAAATCTCTTACCCTCTCAATTAGTATTCTCCCATACACTTTCCCTACTACACTCAAAAGACAAATGCCTCTATAATTACCACACTCCATCCTATCCCCTTTCCCTTTATACAGGGGAACCAAACAACCATCCTCCCAATCCTGTGGAACCTCTTCCTTCCTCCAACATAAATTATACAACCTGTACAGCCATTCCTCTACCCCTCTGCCTCCCATCTGTAACATTTCCATACTCACACCATCTAGACCTGTGGACTTTCCTTTTTTTCCTTTAGTTAACGCCCTAATAATTTCTTCCATTTTTATTTTCCATATCTCCTTCCCGTCCCTCTTCACCCCCCATCCCCACCTCTTGCAAATCCTCCTCATCTCTCCCACCCATTTCATTCAATAATCCTCTAAAATATTCCCCCCATCTTTTCCTCACCCTATCCTCCCCTCCTATCCATTCCCCATCCCCTCCCTTAACCCTCTCTCCTAACCCCTCCTTCTTCTTTCTTTTTTTATTTACTTCTTTCCAGAATATCTTGCTCCCTGTTTCAAAATTTTCTGTCACTTTTCTACACCATTCATTATTTGCATTTCTCTTCTCCCTCTCCACCGCCCTCTTTGCTTCCACTCTAACCCCTCTATATTCCTCCCAGCTTTCCCTTCTCCTATCCCCCAACCATTTCACATAGACCTCTTTTTTCTTTTTCACCAACTCTTTCACCTCCTCACTCCACCATTCACTTCCTTTCCTTCTACTTGCTCCCACCTTTTTAACTCCGCATATCCTTCTGGCCTCTTCACAAATTGTCTCTTTAAATCTCTTCCACTCCTCCTCCACATCCCTAATTTCCGTCCCTCTCACGTCCCTCCACCTATCCTCCATACCCCTCCTAAACTCCCTCTTACACACTGTCTCATCTAAATTTTCCACCTTTATGACTTCTATTTTCCTCTTTTTTTCTCTTTCTCTAACTGTTACCTCTCCCCCTACCCTTAACCTAGCAACCACCAAATAGTGATCAGATAACCCCCTACCTGCCCCTCTGAATACATTTACATCTAGTAATCTGCCTCTATCCTTACTATTTATACACACATAATCCAGTAACGCCCTCCCCCCGTTATCTCACTCTTCCATGTATACTTATGATTTTCACTCTTCTTGAACCAAGTATTCCCAACTATCAATCTTCTATCAACACATAACTCTAACATACTTTCTCCATTAACATTCCTTTCCCCTACCCCAAATGGACCTATAATTCTACCCATCTTCTCTCTTCCCACTCCTGCATTCAAATCTCCTAATAAACAGATTTTATCATTAACCCCGAAACTTTCCCAACATTCATTCAATTCACTCCAAAATCTTTCTCTCTCCTCCTCTCTTGCTCCATTTACTGGTGCATACGCGCATATAAAAACCCACAATTCCCCCCCAAATTTCACTTTAACCCACATTATTCTCCTTGAATTCACCTATTTGCACACTTTTACCTTATCCCACACCTCTTTCTTCATAACTATTCCTACCCCTTCCCTCGCCCTCACTCTCTCGTTCACCCCCGAAATCATACCCTTAAATTTTCCAAAGACCATCTCCTTCTATCCTTTCAGCTTTGTTTCTGTCAACCCTAGCACATCCTATTTCAGTATATATATATATATATATATTATATATATATATCTCCATATATTTTTACATATGGACTTTCATCTATATATATATATATATATATATAACAATATATGTAATAACTCTTTAACAATATATTAATAATATATAACATATATATATAACTATATATATATATCTTTCATACATATATATCATATATATAATAATAATAATATAATAATATATATATATATATATAATAATATATATATATACCTAATAATAACCAATATGCTAGCATAATATATATGTAATATATAATATATATATAATAATAACCAATAACATATATGTATACTCTCTGCTGTATATATATATATTGGAGGGGAAGAAATGACCAAGAGGAGCAGAGAGAGAGAGAGAGAGATTTCTTTGACTTGTAATGTCTTTCAACTTTAAACCTAATTTTGCTTCTTTCCAGTTCGTTAGTTATTCTTGTTGGTCAAGAACCATCCAAGT
>JABUQX010131511.1:5000-20000 GCA_015478945.1 Trachelipus rathkii
GTGATAAATAATCAGATAGAATTTTTAAAAAATTGCGATGAACAGAGATATCTAGTTCTATGTTAGTAATTTACGCTTTTTAAACATTATGCGATATGATTTTCCACTATTAGAGCTTCTATTTTTCGGAGAGAATTTGACGAGTTATTTATTTTTCAATATTGGTTTTTAATACATTTGATTAAAGACAACATGTCTTGGTTTATTTTATATACGCTAGAATTAAATACTTACTCACATATTATTACTATACTAATTAGAATTATTATGCCTATATCTCTCTGTGGCCCTATAACTAGTTATATAACAACCATTATTTACTTATGGGAAACGGCAATATTATATATTAGTATGGTTTTTGAATGTATCATGCTCGAATAATATTATAATTTATATAATATATAATATATATATATATATAATATATATATATAGATATATATATATAATATATATATATTATATATACTATATATTATATATTAATAATATATATATATATATATATAATTATATAATAATATATATACCGTATATAATAATTATACTAATATATAATATATATATATTATATATAGTATATATATATATATATATATATATATATATTATTTAATATTATATATATATATGGAGAGTAGAGTAGAGAGAGAGAGAACGAGTAGAGAGGAGATATGATAGATATGAGATAGATAGAAGAGAGAGAGAGAGATAGTGAAGAGTAGAGAGAGAGAGAGAAGAGAGAGATATGAAGAGAGATATAGAGAGATATATATATATATAAGAGAGAGAAATATAGAATGAGAGAGAGAGAGATTAGAGAGAGAGAGAGATATACGAGTAAGAGAGAATAGATAGATATAGAGATAAGAGAGATGAAAACTAGTAAAAGTTTATTATGTCACTTCAAATCACAATATATAATATATATATATAAATATATATATAATAAGCAAAAATATAATTGCTAGATATATATAGAATATCGGCACATATATTCTAAAAGGTATTTAATAAGTAAATATTTGTAGTAACGCAAATTATACTAAAAGATACCATATACATTATCAAATACTTTTATTTATTCTAGTATATCTGGATATAATAAACATAAAAGTAGTAACAAATATGCATTTTCAGCAATTATTCACATTATACTCTCACAGATTAACGTTCATTTATCAATGGAAATGTCAATAAACGTAGAGATAAATCTAGCATCATAAAAAACACTAATTTATATTATATATAATTTCACATATATATATATATATAAACTGGCTGATTGACGTTTAACTTATGCTGATATTATATATTCAGGTAGATATATATATCATATATAGCTCACCTCAGTAAATATTCTAATTATCGGAGGAAAAAATAAATAAGAAGAATATAGCATTTTTAAAAGGATATAAAACTGATATTTTTATTATGTTTATTTATTTATAGATAGTTAATAATATAACTTTATATATTATTATATGCATATTATAATTCAACGGCGTCAAACTAATATCAGAGACTCACAACATAAAACTAACATAGACTACACACAATAAATATATCATATCAACACACATATAACCACACAAGTGACACACAATAGCACACAACCATTGGTCGAAAGAGTGCGTCGACTGACTGAGGGACTGATTGGTGAGAACAAGGTGCGTTTAGGAGTCGAGTCAGAGAAAGGCATGAGCAGAGACAACATATACTACACACTCGAGTAATACAATGATTATATGAAGAAAATGAGGGAGTAAGATAGATAAATTTAATATTTAGGTTTTAATGGATTTACAACAGTGTACGTATTCAATTTAAGAGTACTAGGGAAGCTTTAATGGCAGGTATTTTATAATATATATTAAGTGATATATGGTGTTTGGTGGTAGGCTTCTGAATGAATCAAAAGTTTGTATGACGATAGTGAAGCATTGTGATAAGAATAATATATAAATGGTGTCAATGGTGATTGGTTTAGGATTAATAGTGGAGTGAGAGAACAGGGTTGTGTATGTCTCCTTGGTTATTCAATTTTGTATATATGGATGGGGTTATAATGAAAGAAATTTACGAGGTGGGTGAATGGCAGGGAAATGGTGTTTAGAATGATGAAGAAGTGAAGATTGAAATGATGATGAGGGTTAGCCCTCCTATTATATGCGTTGAATTTGATTTGGTTCTGTGGTAGGCGAATCTGAAAGAGATGATTGAGGAGGATATTGGCTAGAGAGATTTGGCAGGGTATGTATATACTAGGAGGGGTTTGAAAGTAAATTGGACGGTACGTAATAAAGATGAGGTATTATGGTTGTCAGAGGTAGCAGGACAGTCATCAGTGAGTGCAAGTTAGCCGCCAATAAGAAGTAGAGATATGGACCAGACCACTGGAAGCGGGTATGTATTCATGAATGATTTTAATACATTTAGGGTATTTAAATGTTATTTGGACAATGAAGAGAGGAAAACGTGAGTGAGTAGGTCAGGAAGATTTGAATAAGTATAGTCAGGAAAGTCGAGTGAATTCAAAAAGCAGGAAAAGGAATTATGCTAGGGTTGAAATAAAACTTAGAGATTTATATAGGTGGGAGATTGGTACAGGGACTACAATATAGTCATTGAGTGGCGCTAGAGTCTTACATGAGGGTTGTTGTTACCTGTGTTATTGTATGGTAGGTAGTGAGACTATGGTCCTGGAATACCGGCAAAATATAAGTATCATAGCATTCAACTATAAGATGTATTCAGATTTATTAATGGATAACAATCTATAAAAGGGGATATGCTAGTTAGGTTCGCTGGAGAAGAATTAGAATTAACAGAATGAGAGAGAAGGGATATAGATCGTATTAGAGAGTGGTGTGAATATAAGAAGAGGGATAAAGGAGATTCGAGGAAGAAGTAATGAAGGAAGTATGAATTCGCAGAGATTTTTAATTGAAGACTCGGAATGTAAAGAGTGCAATGGGAGTGAATTTGGTTAACTCCGCGCTTCATGCGGAGCACGGGTATATCGAACATTTGGAAGTGCGCACGGAGGCTTGGCAGAGACTCCGAGAGACCACGAACTGGGACGACGCCGAACGCGAAGTGGATTGAGGAGCTTCTGAGCTATCGTAAAATGTCCTGAAGGGACGCACGCCACATGATGTAGTTTGCGCGAGCAGGCGTGTAGACTTTATATTATGAGATGAATAGATTAGGGCGGAGAAGACAGTCGCGGCAGGCAGTTTGTATGGGGGCATGGTTGTGGGCCCACAAAACATGAAGAGCAAAAAGGGAAGCCATACACCAACACACTAGAAGATCACCGATTTAACCATAGTGATCAGCGTGTCACATTCAGAGGAGATCGACCATCGGGATTTGACTTAGCTTTTGTGAGCTCGCGATTTCTGATCTTATTATGACGAGCTTTCACATAATTAATGGTACAGACGCGGGGCGGATAAGGCTGGGCTTTCTTTTCGACAAGAGCTTTTTGAATTCATCATTTCTAACATTACCTCTACTGCTTTGGCTTATATCCAGAGATGATGAGAGTATGAACGCATACTCAATTAACCAATTATAATCGGATTATTAAAGTTGAGTTTGTAAGATGAAGCAATATGAGATAGAAAAATTTATATAGATTTAATGGCTATATATTATAAAATAATAGGGATATAATTTAAAACGAGTAACATCAGCAATACAATTAGTGAATTAATAATTTAAAATATAAAATAAATATTAAAAAATATTCGACAATATATATAACATTAATTTTTATATATATATATAATATATATATATATATATATATATATATATATCTATTATAATATATATATATATATATATATATATATATATATATATATATATAAATAATATATAATAATATATTATATATATACCATATACTGTATATAGTTTAACATCCTAATGGATTTATCATTGACTTTAGACTATCTAGAAGGAGAACTAGCTCTGTTTCGGTTATTGAAGATCGAATCCCTTTCCTTTTTTCTCGCAATCATCAGGAAGTCTACAGGTTGAGGTAACACGGTAATATATAAGTATATATATTATATATTAATATTATTAAATAATATTAATATATATATATTATATAATATATATATATATATATATATATTATATTATATATATTTATATATATATATAATATATTATATTATATATATATAATATATATATATATATATATATATGAATAATATATATATATATATAACTATATAATATACAGCACACTACTCGTCAAAATTAACATCCCACCAGAAGGGTAATGGGTGGCCGAAGGGAAGTGCTCAACGAACAATATGTGTTTGAAGACCGAGTCCGGTGCGAAGGCGTACACTCTATCTTGTACTCTGCGCATCACATTCATCACTTATGAGAGTATAGGATTCCTCCCTAGACCGTGATAGTGTGATGATGATTTCAATTAGGTGCATAGCCAAAGGGTCCGGCAGTATGGTTCGGATGGATTCGGAGCGCTGCAAACCACAAATGTTTATATAGGTATAACGTCGTCCGACTAGCACTGCGTGAGGGGTGGTTTGGTATATAGCTTGTCTAATACCTAGGGTGTATGACCCCCTCTGGCTACAAGATGGCTGCCCCTTATGGACATAACCTAGTCCTGGCATGCTCCTCACACGATAAGATGGTCGAATTACGTTCTGGACAATGATTTGAATTCTATACGTCCCGTGCAGTGCGTCTAGTACGTCAGGTCCGGGAGGGGTTCAGCGTTGGAGAGGGCTGCAATGATTTCGGATTACGACGGTTTCAGGTATCCCACAAATTTTAGAATTTTGTTGAGTCCGGACTATATTGCTGGCCCCCTTCCCAACGTACCGTAATTTGAACTGAGTCCTAAGGTAGTCGTTTCAACGCTTATAGTGGACTTTTGATGTGGTCATGTAATTGGTCATGCACATTAGAGTTATGAAAGAGTCCTAACCGATGATAGGGAGACATAATATGCACACATATCTTTAACTTGGTTGACGAGGTTGGGTCACCTGTTCTGTGGATATACCTTATAATAATATCGGTTCTGTATTTATGTATAGACACCTAGCCATCGATGTATTGTTCGTAATAGTCCGTTAGGCCCCGATAAAGGGATGCACCTCCCCAGACCAAAACGAGACACGCTCCTATAACGACGGCATCCAAGCAAGGCAGTCATATGAGCCACTTGTCGTACGACCCTTTCATCCACGTTAAAGACGGATATCTAGCAACGCCCTGTCCGAGGTGTAGCAGAAACACTGCTTCGACTTCAAGTTTAGTTTTCGTCGTATTCTCCGGTAAACGTTACTAATTGGTATTTTCTCTCTCGGCTCAAAACTGCTCTAGTATAGCACCTCTTTCACGATGTGCCGAGTGTGTGCGGTGTGATTCTTCTTAATGACAAGGCCTAGCACCGGTTATTATGTTCCGATTCAAGGTCGTCTACGATCGCAGCTGTATTGTCCCACCCTGGTGCCGTGTAGCTCGCCAGCTGTATCTGCAGATGTTGTGCCATTGTGTGGCGCCATCTTCTATAATGGTCACTGCATGTAGTGTCTATTATTTGTGTCTTAAACTATGGAGGTGTTCGGTGGCCTCTTGGCGGGGCCTTTATCACTTATGTCACGCCGGCGATCAGTGTCAGGGTTTCCTGGTACCACAAAATGAGTTGGCACGCACCCGTGCAATCGTTGTGCGCTTGTCTAGATCACACGAAACCAATCGAGCAAATGTGCCTCAAGACTAATCCAATCAGTTTCGTGTCCTTCGCCTGAGAAAGTAGTATATCGTATGTAATTCTGTCAATGATTTATAACTTTTATGCAATGATCCTCTTGACAGTTGAACGCACACTACCCTCTCATGTTTATCGAGTCGCTATTCGTAGTGAAATGATCCCTTGTCTTTACGAATTATACGGTTATCCATAGATTATACCTACGGCTCGATCCATACTTGTCACCAGGTATCTTATGTTACGTGGTTTATCGTCTTCCCTAGATTAGCTCGAGAGCGGGTGACGGCCCCAAATATCTTGCGGGCATTTTTGCGGGATTCTCTTTCGAGGTGGGTTAACAGCTAGATCTAACTGAGGTGTGTCAGTCGTGTTATGGTTGTGGGGTTTCATGGGTTAGGTGGGGCCTTTCCGTTCCTGCGAGTAATATTTACCATCTAGTGGTGCGTTATTAATTGTAAGAATTTGATATTAGAGGTTTTCTTATGTCGCTGTTGTTATCGGCGCCACATTTTTACGAAAGTCTTAGCGATAGCGATACTTTTTGAATAAAGAAATAAAAAGATCATTTTACAATTATCTTATTTTTTTTTTTTTTTTTGTTAGATATATAAATGTATTTATTTAATGAATAATTTTAAAGCAATGTTTTTAGTCTTTTTGTTTTCTCTCTTATTTGCCTCATTATTTTTAAAATTGAAAATTATTAGACTTGTCTTTGATGATGACGGCTGATTTCGCATAAACTTTTATTTAAGATGGTGCTTGAAAGATGTCATTAAAAGGTTTTGGCTTTATTTAATTTTGTTTTCAACTATAAAATTGTGTTATTGAAACCATTAAAATCACACTTTGGTAGGGCATATATATTATAATATAATATATATACCTACCTAAGGTACCTATACGTATTATAAATATACCTAATTGGTACATAGAAAAATATCACTATATTATTTCAATTAAATAACTAATTTATATTAATATTAAATTATAATATTATTATATAGAATTTACTATAATAATATATTGCAGTTAGTTAATAAGTCATAATTAGTATTAACTTTATTTTATATATATATTATTATATATATATGAGTTCATTGGTAAGCTCCTTGTTGTGGTTTATCTACAATGTGTATGTTTTCCTTTTCTCGTTATTATATCGAATTTTTGTCCAACTCTGCGATTAAGCAAGAGAGGTTTGAATTCTCTCTGTTCGCTGGCTTTTCTACACACGGAACTGCCAAAATAAATTTGACGTCTTTATTGTGTATTGATTTCTTAATTTATTTAATTTGCATAGTTTTATCGATTATGGTGTGAATATTTACACTAAATTTTCTCTTAACAAACCTACTTATCTTCTGCTTTAGAACAAATCAATGACTCAAACGTGGCCGTTGAAGAACACACATAGTCAGGGCATATGCAGGGCTTGCTATCAAACCTAGATCATCTTTGCACTCTAATTCACTTGGTTAGGAATAACATGTAACAATTTTTCCCTTGACTAAAACCCAGTTCAAAACCACCCAGGATCAAGAGTTTCGGGCTAGAAGGAAAAAGATGCTGGTCCAACAGACGGGGCGAAAGCCCTACCTGGGATATATATACATAGAAAAATCGAGGTAGGAATCAAAAAGGTATACCGTAACTATATAATAACTATAACACACTTTTTATTTTCATATGGTATACAACATTTTAGCCAAGGAGCCACGTAGGTAAAAAGGTCAACGCTTCCATATTCAGCTCTTCACGGGCACTTTTGCCAGCGCTCTGTTATCTTCTTACTTTTCAAATCCTTCAGCTGTCACACACTTTTGCCAGCGCTCGTACCACTTTTCGAAACATCACTGTAAGCTATCTTTTTTTACATCATTCAACGCACACGTCGTAGCATTTTGAATTTCATCTGCTGACTGTAATCGTCACTCTTTTAACAGATCCTTCATGCGAGGGAAAATATAAAAATCAACTGGAGCCATATCTGGTGAGTAAGGAGGTTGAGAGAGCACAGATACGCGGCTAGTCATCAGACATTCAGAGATCATAAATGAACGATGTGCCGGGGCATTTTCATGGTGCAATACCCAAATATTTCGCTTCTCAAAGCTCAGGACGTTTGCGTCGGATTGCGTCACAAAGACGACGGAGAATATCAAGGTGCATATGCTTGGTAACTGTGCGACTCTGTGGTATGAACTCAAAGTGCACGAGACTTTTAATGTCAAAGAAGACCTCCAGCATGACTTTCCTTTTTATCTCTCTGCTCGAACATTTTGTCTTTCGTGGTGAACTCGGAGATTTTCACTTATAGGTCTGACGCTTCGTTCGAGGCTCGTACAGGGAACACCATGTTCCATTCCATTGCCAGTTATTGGCCTATTCAACAAACCTCGATCTATCATCCACCATAGTAATGAGCTCTCCGCTTATGTAGGCCCGCTCTTCACACTACTCCTGGGTGAGGTATCTTGGGACAAGGTGCGTACACACTCAGTGCCTATTCAGGTCTTGTAAGAGGATTGCGTAAAAACTGCCATAAGTAATCCCGACTATATTGGCAAGAACAACAATGGTTTGCCTACAGTCAGTTCGGATTATCTCCCGTATTCTAACAATGGTTTCATCATTACACTCTCTTGATGGTCTGCCTACACGTTCATCATCTTCCAGCGACTCCCGTCCTTCTTTAAAGCTAATATACCGCTCGTATCGGGTTCGCGATAATGATTCATCACCATGCACCTCCTTTATCAAATTGAATGCTTCTGTGAACGTTTTCCATAAATTGACACAGAATTTAATATTTTCTCTGCTCAAAGTGGGCCATTCTTGATTAACACTTTCAGACGACACACGACGACCGTGCCTCAAATAAAACTAAATTGTACATACGAACACATGCTCAACACTGTCATAAGCTGCTGATACTCGTCCTTACTTGTCTGCGCACACTTTTCTCACACCATGCGCTTATTACATTGTAAGATATGAAGACTAATCGGAATGTTCCGATATTTTGATATTTTCTGACTCTACCTCGTATATACAGGGCGTATCATTAATATTGCAAAAAAATTCAGTATGATATTCCTTGCATAAATAAAAGATAATGTGTCAATAAACATTTCACCGAAAACGCCTCGTTTCCAAGATACAAGGTGATGAAACCTATTTAAACATTAAGTTACAATAAACAGTAAACTAAATTTGGAAAGGTAATTAATAAATTCATTCAATTATTTAATTATAAGAATACATACATTACTGCACAGAAAAGAAAATATACAACAGAAATAGTACGAAGCAATGGTGCACTAAGTTATAAAAATGATGAAAATGAACACCCCCAGCGGCAATACAGGCCTCTATTCTGCGACGCATTGATTGGCGGACACGTTCAAATATACTATGTGTGTGTGTGTGCTGAATTGTGTCACAAGATGCGATTATGCGAGCCCTTAAATTCTTCATGGGACTTTCAACTGTTGCATGCTTTGTTATAATAAACCAAATGATTTCAAGGTGAACCGCCACAAGAAGAAATCCAATCGTACACTTTAGGGTCGGAGACAACGCGGAGGCCAACGTTCTATACCTCGCTCGACCTATCCAACGCTCGTTGATATACAGGGCTTCAAATTAGTTCGAGCAACTAAATGAAATGGCTGGATCGCCGTCGTGTATGAAATACATTTTCTATCTTAATTGTAATGGACGTCTTCATAGTGTAGGCAAGTCGTCGCTTACAAGGAAACATTGGCGAATTAACGTCTCCAGTATAAGCCTCGGCTGGGTAAAAAAATGAAGACCTATCAAGATGTCGCCAACAATTCCGACCCAAACATTCAATGAGAACTGGTGTTGATGGCGGCTTGTCAAACTATTGCATGTGCTTCTCATCGCCCATATGTGATTGTGTGCGGCAAGTCGAATATGGCGTCTCTTGGAAAACTTTGCCTCCATGCGTGAACAAATATTTCTCGCTAATGTAGATTGTCTGCAATTTTCTGACCTGCATCCATCGGACACAAGCCTACTCTTGCAAGGGAAAATCTGTGGGTCACAAGTTGCCTGCACTCGTTGGATGTGATAAGGGACGAAGTTTATTTTCAAGTACCCGTAAACTGTCGAATGACGACAGTGTAAGGTGTTGCTGCAATCTTTCCTGGTACTTTGTTGGTATGACTGTCCTAGCAGAGTTCGTTGTGAGAACCTTTTGCTTGTGACATCCTGGAGTGATTGTGCGAGGTCGCCCCGTTTCCATTAGATAATGTTTTGTAAAACTTCCTGTTTCTCTAAGAACGTTTGATGGAGACGTATGCACAACTTAGTATTAATGCAGGATGACATAGGCATATTAGGGTACCATTCTTTCATAGAGAGACGCATGTTCTATATTACCGTTCGTAACGGACCGTGAAAACAAATGCAGATTATCGCACAGTCCACTATTTTGTAATTCATTTTTGAAAATATGAGCCAACACTTTGGATACACAGAATGGACGCGAGACGGAAGTTATGTATAACATGTAAGCGAGATACGGAACTTATAAATAAGAGGTAGGTAAACCTTTCTACGGTACTAGTTTGTGCTTATTTAATTAAAGGTTGAGCAGTGTGGCTCACAGGGACCGGGCACTGCGGAATATAATCAGGATAATGTCCCACATAAGTTTCAGTCACTTGTATCTTGAAACGAAGGCGTTTGTCTGTGAAATGGTTATGTGACACATATTATCTGATCATTTATGTGCAAGAGAATACCATTACTGAATTATTTCGTTGATAAAATCATCATAGTGTGTGTGGTGTGTCGTGCTGTGTGTGTGGCTGTATATATATATATATAATATATATTATATAATATATATATATATATATATATATATTATATATATATATATAACTTATACATATAATAATTATGATAGATATATATATATATATATATATATATATATTATATAATTATTATAATATAGTATACCCACATTTAAAGTAATTAATATGCCTTAAATAATATCCAGATTTCAATATACATGAAGAATTAGTGGCAATGTGTAAAGCATTAGGGATCAGTGGGCAGGAGGCAATTAATTTTTTAAGAGACGAGAGTGAGTCCCACTGAAAAGTGATAATCTGAATCTAGTAAAGTGTTTTTTCCTGTACTCATGTCACTGCATAGCAACAGTTGGCTGCCAAACATATACCTCAATATATATTCATATATATATATATATATTATTAATATATATATATATATATATATATAATTATATATATATATATATATATATATATATAATATTATACAATACATATATATATTAATATATATAGTATATATAATTAGCGATTTATTTTGTCTTCATTCTGTAATTATTTCTGACAGCAATTTGCGTGAAATTAATGCTATTTTACCCCTATTTATTATTATTATTATATTATATATAGATTATATATTATTATTATTATATCTATTTATTATTTTATATTACAATAATAATTATTGTTAATTTTCCTTTATCTCGGAATCCATGTTATTGTCTATTGTGCTCTTGAAAGCAATTTGAGTTTCAATAGAGAATTATATTTAGAGTTTGTTGTTTAATTTAGGTATTCACACGTTATCTCTTTGTTTGTAATTCTTTACAAAATAATCTCTATGTATATATTATATATATATATATATAGTAATATTATATATTTTATATATATATTTATGGTGTGTCTTTTCTATATTATATATAGATATAATATATATAAATTATATATGTATATATATTAATATATATTATATATAAATATATAATTATATATTATATTATATTAGATAGTATATATATATTATATATATATATATATATATTATATATATAATATTATATATATTATTATATAATTATATAGTATCATATAATATTACGGTATGTAATAAAATATTTTGGGGCTGTTTATGTGTCGTCTTTTTTACCTCTTTATAATATTTGGTCCATATTTGTTAATAATCTTAGAAAATAAATAGAAGAATGAATTAGCAGACCAAATCGTTCGAGTTTTTCTATACATTGAAAGCCTTTCTAAACTTCCCTTGTATTACTGCAATCAATGACATAATAATATAAATATTATATATATATATATATATATATATATTATATATAATATATATATATATTAGATATTATATATATATATATATATAATATTATATATATCATAACATTGATCAACAAATGAAAGGAACATGTGAATGTTCGTTGCATTTTGGTACAAAATTACCAATCTTTAAAACCTGTTTTGAGATCTATTCAATCAACTTATTTACGCCAATTTTAACGAAAATCAGAACAGAGCCCTTACTGGTTACTTACAGCTTCGAAGTTTTTTTAACTAAGGCCGTATTATTGATTATTTATTAATTATTAATTATATATATATGATTATTATTATTATTATATGATTTTATATATTTTGATTATTATATAATTAATTTACTGTTTTAAGTTCGCCGAGAGGAAGCATTATACCCTAATCGAACGTTAAACTTCTAGTACATTTTCTGTTTAAGAGATCTGGTGTGAGGGTTTCGAAAAGGCATCCTGTTAAGCACGTTAGTTAATCACTCTATCATTACGCCACGGTAGCAGTAGATGCTTTTTTTTAATGGCGTAAAATTTAAAGTATTTAAAAATTAAAATATGATTTATTGCAAAAATGAGTACTATTGGTAAAATTACATAGGAAAAAGAATCATGTAAATTTAAAGAATAAAGAACACAACTTTTTTAATGTAAATTAATGTATTATTCTAAATTTTTGTGCATATACTAAATATCAACATAGTCAATATTAAATTATTTATATATACAATATAATATATATATATATATATATATATATATATATATATATATATATATATATATATATATATATATTTATATATATTATATATATTATATAATATATATTATCATATTACAATAAATATTAATTGAAGTTACTTTTTACACTTTTATTGCTTTTTTTCTTGTTTAATGATGAATAGAGCATTATTAGTTATTTGTATCCAGGAAAACAAGAGAATTTGATTTTTAAATTGACTCTTTATAAAAAAAATAATACTAAACTGATTTTGAGTCAAATAAAATTATGTCGAAAATAATAAATATTTTATTTTATTTTTTGAAAGATAAAAAGTATAAAATAAAATTTTCAAAATTCCAAAAAAGTTAAATAATAATCCATGTGGAAATGGAAGTAGAGAAATCATGATAAAGAGGTTGTAGGGAAAAATGGAAAAAAAGGAAAAAAGAGACAGAAAGGAAAAAAAAGAAAAAAAATTATATCCGAGTTAAATATTGTTCGGGAAAATTTTAAGATCCGTCATTATTTTTATAAAAATATGAATCAATTTCAAGAATTAATTTTTTCTTTCTTTTTTTCCTTCTTTTTTTCCTATCTTTGCTTTAGGTCCTTTTTCAATGATGAAGAAAACATCGTTAGCTATTGATTGTGAAGAGAAGAGAAACTCCTTTTTAAATTGACTTTATTATAAAGGTTGAATGGAACTTCAGTCAAATAAACCAAAGACAGCAAACACGAGGACAATAGAGTAATTGATCAGCTTTGTTACTGATTGGTTGGTGCAAAGAAAATGATAGAAGCAAATAATTCACTTTTTTTCAGCACAGATCCTGTAGACTAATAATGTCCGTTTGCCATGCATTTGTATATTTAATAATTTTTATATTGTACTTTAAAAGAAGAAAAATTTATTTGCTAACTTTGAGGAACCTAAATAGAAACATACACATCCATTTCAAAAATGATATATTTTTAAATAAATATAAGTAATAATCTTTCCTATCATAAAGGTAATGAATCGCAATTATGAAAGGAAAGACAGAAATATTGATAAATTCAAAATAATTGCTCAATGAATGGAAATAATAAATGTGGAAGGCTCCAATCAGTCAGAGCTGTGACGAATTATCTTTAAATAAACTTACCCGTCGTTAGAATAAATTGCCTCGTCAAGAAGCGCCAATCTAACGAAGAAGCATTTCAATATGTCTGAAGAGAACGTCACTCAAACCATTGATGTTCGACTAAAGCCTAAATTGAGTTTATTTAAGTAATAATCCACAATGCTACAAATCATAAATTAATGTAGCTTGTAAACAAGGCCTAAGGATGAGCACCTTAATTGTTTATACTCTAATGAAAGTCTTTGCATTGATTTTTAAATTCTGTATATATATATATATATATATATATATATATATATATATATATATATATTTCATATATATAATTTTTTATATATATTATATATATATATATATATATATATATATATATATATATATATATATATATATATATATATATATATATATATATATATATATATAAATATATATATATATATATATATATATATATATATATATATATATATATATATATATATACTTGCTTTTTTTTTACTTTCTCGTCCCCTGGTCACCCTCCCTTCAGAGTGGTCACACCTCGTCAAGATACCCCGCCACCGCAGCCGGCCTCCTTCAAAGATAGTTTAGATTTCTGATATATATATATATATATATATATATATATATATATATATATATATATATATATACTATATATATATATATATATATATATATATATATAAATATATATATATATATATATATATATATATATATATATATATATATATATATATATATATATATATATATATATATATATATATATATATATATATATATATATATATATATATATATATATATATATATATATAATAGCACCTCTTAAAACAGCTCCCTCGCTTAACGGCGTTTCTACGTAACAGCGCTCTTACTTAACTATAATTGTGTGGAGAACACGCACGAACGAACAGCCACTATCGCCAAACTGCGTTCAGCGTATTGCGATGCCTGCGGTCAGTCTTTTGCTGTCTTCGTGTGTTCTGCATCTATCTCTAAATTTTCCAAACTTTATACTGTATTATAAATTTATTAAGTCAAAAAATGGCCTCTACATCCAATGAAAAGAAAAGTCACAAACGGCGTACATTAAATGAGAAACTAGAAATAATAAAGTTAAGTGAAAAAGGCACAGATTCTACACCAACTACATCACTATCACCGTCTGCAAAGCAAAGGCGGTTGTTTGTCGATTCAGATGATG
>JABUQX010131511.1:27500-30393 GCA_015478945.1 Trachelipus rathkii
TATATATTATTATATTATAGATAACATATATATATATATATATACATATATATATATACATTTTTAAATCTTTATATATACATATATATATACATATATATATATATATACATATGATAATAAGATAGTTGGTATATTATTATTATTATTATTATTATTATTATTATATTATACATATTATTATACATATTACTATATTATAAATCCTTATACATATATATATAAATATGTTGTTGTTGGTTATATATATATTATTGGTATTATTATTACATATTATATATTATTACATACATATATTTATATTATATATTATTATATTATTATTATTATTATATGATATGAGAAGTTGTTATATACATATTATTATTACTCATAAATTAAATTATATACATATATACATATATATTATTGGGATACATATTATTGCTGCTATATTATTATTAGTTACGCTACATTATATTATTATTGGTTATATACTACATATATACATATTATTACATATTATACATAATTCCTGAAACTGATATTGCAAGTGGAAAATATTTGTTACAAATGACGTACGCTTACTGGAAATTCTTCGTTGATGGGAAACACTTGCAATCCCCAATTCCAAACGAGTAGGGGAATCAACGGGTTACGCATTCCTTTTGGGGGGGGGAGAGTACGCTCTCTGTTGAGGAGGTCAAAGAATACAGATGAAACCCACACGTTTTTATAAACAGAACCTAATATTCCTCCTTCCGTCTGGAAGTTGAGAATGATGATTGATTAAAAGTTGATTGTTTCGATAATGAAAACCTCTAATTAGTTCCTGTCAAGATGATCTCCGTCAAAAGGTATTTCTCTTTAAAAAGATAAATAATTATCAATGCGGAAAGAAGAGAAGAGAAGAATTATAAAAAGATGAGGAGGAGAAAGCAGAAAAAATGTTTGATAAGAAAAACGATGAAAATGGAAAATATAACTTGGAAAACTTTTAAGATATGTCGTTATACATAAATATAGAGAATCGACCTTTTTTCCGCTCCGATTATTATGAAGGCTTTTTTATGTTTATTTTGCTTTCTTTTTCTTTTTGTTTTTAAAAAATAATATAGCACCCAATTTTTTTTTTTTTTTAATAAAAACTTTCATATGTTCAAGAATGTAGTTGACACGTTTCTAACTTCTTTATTTCATTTCTGAATTTGAAGGAGGGACAAAAGCCAATTGAAAGAACTTGCCCAATTATTTTCAATTTGGAATAAAATGTAAAATTGCGTCAGTTGAAAAATGTTATCCTTATTTCGGACTTTTAACAGAAAATTACTTATTTTTATTTAAATCTGGCAAATTTAAATCTAGATATAATTAAGAAAAGTTATAATTGAGATTATATATATATATGAAGGGTTGTTATATGTTGGTTATTATTATTATATTATATATATTATTACATATTATGGCTGGTTATTATTATACATACATTATATTACATATACTACATGGCTGGCACACAATACCCATATTATTATTACTACACATGTTGGCTGAAGGCATATTATTGGTTGAGCTGGCGCTAGCTGAGCGAAAGAAGCATATATACATGGTACTATTACAGCGCCATTATACAGTTATTATTGCTGGCTGGCATATTACATTATTGGCTATTACAATATACACGGCCACGCCATTACACATTATTATATTATTATATATTATATATATTATATATTATTATTATTATTATAAAAATATGATATTTTCAGATTTAGTACACACAGTGAGAAAGTTACAATATATACCATCTTATATTGATAGTATATATACATAATACATATACATATATATATATATATATATATATATATATATATCTTTTTGTTAGTTGTTATTATTAAGTTACATATTACAGTATATATATATATATGTTGAGTTATATAGTATATATATATACATATATATATATACATATAATATGTTATATATATATATATGATATATATATATGGCTTACTGAGTTGAGATGTCTTACAATGATTCAATGATGGTTAATGAACTTTTTAACCTTGTCTTTTTTTATCGTAGTGAATACATTTTCGAAATATAATAACCAAATAAGTGTCTGTGGCATTTGAATCTTTTGGAGTCTTTTGGGCATTTTTTTGAGAGGAGGAGGGAAATCAAAAATGGTAACAATAGTAATCAATTAAAAATAAAATTGTATGAAAAAAAGGTTTTCAAAATGTGTGTTGCAAATATTTCCTAAATTTTCTCTAGATTGAAATTTCATTATGTAAGATTTGAAATATATTTTTCCCACCAAAAATGCTTTAAAATATTATTTTTAAACCAAAGATGTTTTCTGAATTGAAGGGGATTATATAAGAAGGTCGAAAATGAGCAAGTCTATTCTCTGTTATACCTATATTCCTTTTTTGCAGATTTGGAAATGTTTGGGGCGATACTTCTTTTGGTACATGATTTATCACGATTCGGACAAAAAATAATTTCCCAAGTGATTTTTTTTCTTTTTTATAAAAAGTTGGTAAATTTAAGTTCCTGAATCGATTTTAATTTATATATATATATATATATATTATTATAGATATATATATATATATATATATATATATATATATATATATATATATATATATAGTATATATATATATATATATATATATATATATATATATATATATATATATATATATATATATATATATATATATATATATATATATATATATATATATATATATATGTATATATATGTATATATATATATATATATATATATATATATATATATATATATATATATTTAAAGGTAAAGCTTGAGACGCTTTATAATATTTATAATGGTAAATGCCTTTAAGGTAAAAAATAAACTAAAGGAAGGATTTCAAAA
>JABUQX010131512.1:0-17500 GCA_015478945.1 Trachelipus rathkii
AAAAGGTGTCGGTGGCTGCTCAGCTATGGCAGGGAAGAAGGAGGAGTAACAATGACGCATGCGTAAAAAAATACAAAAAAGCTTTATATTTTCATTGTGCGAATCATCGACTAGTAAACGACCTGAACTCTGTATCTGAAATCCTCAATACTGTATCCACTATAAAAGACATTTTCAATTTCTTTCGTGAATCCGTTTGAGAAGAAAATACATACGCAGTATTCCAACGTTTGCGAGGCGCGATTGTCCAGGAAAATACCGCAGTATTCAGTATTCATGACACAATTTGTGGATATAGTGCAGGGTCTGGAACAAACTTTTCAAAAAGTGGTAGCTGCTACAATAAAAAATGCATTTCAGCTGTATTGGGCTGCCACAAAACCTGTTTTTATTATTTCAACCTGCATTGTTGGAACCAGTCGTTAATAATCTAATGTCGAAGAGTTTAACCTTCTTCAATGCTCGAACCATGTGAAGAAAATTCTTTCACTTTTGAAAGATCACCGCTCTAACAGCAACGATACGATAAAAGAAATTTATACAAGGATAAAGCAAATAGCTGAAAATATTATGGTTGATCTTCAGCCACCAAGAGTATTTGGATCGCCAGAAACATCGCTCGAATCCTACAACTACCACCGATGAAGAATATTGGATGAGGACTATTCTAATACCATACCTGAGTTCTTTCACAATTTCTTTGGAGAGCAGATTCTCGGAAGAGAATTCACCAGCTTTTTCTCTTTTATTACTTTATCCGTCGCTGATGACTGCCCTTGTGTAAAAGAAATTTGAAGAGAAAATCAGAGTATTTGAGGACATTTATGACCTGAGAGGACTTCAATGTGAGGCTGCACTCTGGTATGTGAATTGGAGCGAGAAGAATCTCGACCGTGAGGAACTAAAAATTTGGAAATAGTTGGAAGTAATCAAGGAAGCAACGGCATTTTCCCAATAATTAAAATGCTTTACTTATATCAATACCAACCATGTTTGACAAACAATTGAAAGAACATTCAGCACTTTGAGAAGAGTTAAAACATGGACAAGGTCGACGGGTCCAAGATCCTTTCGACCCCCAACCGCCTATTGTAACATATAGATTTAAATCAGTACTTTTTGGAGCAACTCGCAGTCCATTTTTATTGGCATCATTCCTCTACCACCACGTAAATAAATCTCAAACGGCATACAAAGATGCCATCCTTGAACACATATATGTAGATAACCTCTTCGGTACATTTGACACCGAAGGAGGAAATAAAACATTTTTTTTTGAAACCAGATCCTTATTTGCAGAGGCTGGTTTAAATTTAAGAGAGTGGGCTTCCAACTCATCTCTCGCTACTTCTATGTTCCAAGAAAAAGAATTGGGCATAGAAGAATCTTGTTTAAAAATTTTAGGGATGGAATGGGATACCTCTTCGGATACCATGTCCTACCCCACTCGTAGCTTCGACCCAGAAGCTAATACAAAACGTAAAATATTGCACAATGTTGCATCTGCATTTGATCCTCTTGGTGTTTTGTCACCCGTAGTTATAAAAGGTAAAATGCTTTTACAAAAAATTTGGAAATTAAAACTTGACTGGGACCACAAGATTCCCAATGATCTTCAGAAAGAATGGAGATCACTTGTGGTTCAATTTGAACAATGTTTAAATTTAAAGTTGCCCAGGCAACTTATATATTCTATTAACGTGGAACTCCACGCTTTTTCCGATGCATCTGGCTCTGCATACGGTACAGTGGTGTATGTAGTCTCTTGTGCAGACTCTACACCCACTTCTAATATTTTATTGTCCAAAGTAAAAGTATCACCCATTAAAGAGCTATCCATTCCCCGCTTAGAACTCATGGGAGCTCTTCTTTCATCGCGTATGTTAAAATTTATAATAGAAACTTATGAAAATATATCAAATTTTGAAAAGATATATGCTTGGTGTGACAGTCAAGTCACCTTGCAGTGGATCTTTTCTCCCAAAAACAACTCCCCACCTTTAACCAGAATAGGGTGGACGAGATTCGTAAAAATGTTCCCTCTATAGAGTGGAAATATGTCCCTACGCAGGACAACCCCGCTGACCTTGCTTCCCGCGGGTCAGATTGTAAATATTTAGCTTCTGATTTATGGACATCAGGTCCAACTTGGCTCTTAAATCCCTCAGACTGGCCTGTCTGGAGGGAACATCCTTCCTTTTCACAAAATGAAGAAGAAAATTTAATAATCTCAGCTGTGACCTTCACCTGTTGAGAGTATACTGAACAGTGAGAATTACTCATCTTATAATAAAATTATAAAAATAACTGCATTAGTATTCAGGTTCATAAATAATTTGAAAAACTCTGTAAATAAATCCCCCTTAAACAAATCAATTGTAAAACCTGAATTCTCCCATCAACTCTCCATTGAGGAGAGACAAATTTCTGAGCCATATTGGATCAAATATATGCAAAGTTTGCATTTTCTGTCTGAAATAGACTGTTTACAAAATAATAAACCCCTTACACATCTGTGTAAACATCTTAGTGTTGTATTAGTAAATGGTATTCTCAGGTGTGACAGAAGGTTAGTTAACTCCTTCCTACCTTATGACACCAAATTCCCTTTTTTACTCCCAACAAATCATCATTTAATAAAACTCCTCATATGGGACACCCATATGTCTTATCATCATTTAGGAACCTCTGAGCTCCTTTTAATAATACGAAGAAAGTATTATTTTTCTCACATGAGAATTAACATTAAAAAAGTCACAAGGCCAAGCATCTTGTGCAACGTTTACAAGCATTTCATTATAGATCTGCACCTCTGGCTGCATTACCTAAGGTGAGGGTTATAAACACAAAACCATTTACTATTCTGGGAGTTGACCTCACAGGTCATTTTATAGTTAAAACTTCAAAAACAGCAACTAGTAAATGTTATATCCTATTATTTACCAGTGCAACGACTCGAGCAGTTCATCTCGAGCTCGTTTTAGACAATAGCACAGTCTTTTCTTAGATCATTTTGCCGCTTCAAAGGTAGACGTGGTGTTCCCTCTGTTGTATATTCAGATAACGCCACCTACCTCCATGCTTCATCTGATTACTTAAAACAGTTACATAGTTTACCATCAATAAAACAATTTTTCAAACAATACTCCATTACATGGAGGTTCAATCCTGCTCGTAGCAGCCACTACGGAGGATTTTTTGAACGTATCATTGGAATAACAAAGCTCCATTTGAAACGTACCCTTAACAATGCCCTCATCACTTATGATGAATTTTATACAATTTTAATAGAAGTAGAGGCGGTTTTGAATTGCCGACCTCTCACATTTGTAGGGGACGACCTCCATAGCGAAGAACCACTCACCTTCTCATTTATTAACAGGGCATAAATTAAATTCACTCCCAGTTCCAGAGGAACTTATTGAAATGGATCCCACATACTTAGATCCTATTAAAATTGGTAAACGTTACCAATATATCCTCTCCCTTGTAAATAAATTTAAAAATAAATGGGAGAAGGATTACTTATTAAATTATAAGGCAATCTTTACAGAATCTGATCGCCAAATGTACTGGTCGGAGGACGTCGTCCTGGTGAAGATGACTGGTCCCCGTTAAGAATGAAATGGGATTATTGTAAAAGTTTTGCATAAACTTCCCCTGTGGCTATGTACGATCGTTTCCCCTTGAGCACAAGGACAGGTGAAATTACTCGTGCCGTCATTCATCTTTACCCTATGGAAATTCATAGTAACATTTATGATTCTTCCGCAGAAGAGAATCACCCGCGACATCAAATTCTCCCCTAGGAACCGCCGTCAGACTAACATCCTACCTTCCCGTCGAATTAAAGCTATATTCGATTCGAAATTTAGACAACATTAAAAACCTTATCATGTCCATTTAGACAACACTAAAAAACTTATCATATAATTTCTCTTACTATTGACCAATTAAAAAGAACCTTTTAAAATTTCTTACTTATACTTTAATTCAAACGTGAACTGTGTATTCCTCTCACCAGTGTCCCCGATTTTTTTTAAAAGTAGTTGAGCTCATTTTGTACGGCATTATGAGTTTTCTTACTTCAGGGTTTAGGTGCCGGGCTGTGCTGGCTGTGTAATGTAATATCAATAGCCTTGCATATTCGTTTCGAAACTCACTTACTCTCAGAAAGCCAAAAAACAAAAGGAATGACTTATTTTTTAAAAAATTTACAACGTATACTCTTCGTCGGAAACAGCTGCCTTGGGATGGAAATTTCTTTAGGGGAAGAGTTTCCGTAAGAGTTGTCCGTTACATATACACTCTTACAAGTTCCCTTGACTTTGATGCTGTTGGTGGTTCGGGTTGATTAACCCATATTTAATTAATTACAAGTAACCGACGAGTTACCACTTGAAAACTCTGGCTTTCAAGTTCTTTAAACCACCCCCCTTGAACTGAAAATTATAAATCTCAGTTTTGTCATTACTTTCTATTTGTGTTGTTTTTTCTGAAACTAGAATGTGCAAGACTTGAGAGTAAGTTGTATTACAAATGTTGGCGTGACTCATTACCGACCAACTCAACCTTCCTTTCTTTCAGACACAGTTCACTGGCGAATAAAAAGTATACTTATTTACTATATTTCCTCATACCAAAACTTACACGAACAAATATATTTTTTTCTGTTTGGTTTCCTTTGGGTGTGGAATTTAATGTCGTAATTTATTTACAATTACTCCATCTGCCACTTTGTGGCCAGTATTCCTAATGGATACAGATGATTGTATGTACGGGTGGTTGGCTTGAAATTGTGGTTGAGGAGATCGTAAATACATTGGTCATCATTTTTCTAATAATTCCTTGTAAATAGTAATTTTGATATTCAAATTATATTTAGAAAATAGAATTTATTACAAAAAAACTTATTTGGTTCGGTACAAGGCATATAAAAAAAAACAAAGTACCGTAGACTCTCGGTTGACAAACTATCACTGCGGTGATGACGTCATCCTTTACAAATTCGAGTGACATTTCCTTTACATTCGTTGTATATATATTCCCATTAGAAATTTAAAGCAATACAGAAATTGCTCTAACTATCTTATTGAACTTCCTTTCGAGTTGATGCTTGCTCCAGAATTGGAAATGGTGCTTAACAATGTACCATAGAGAGGATTTTTAATTTTTGTTCTTGTTCTTGAAGTTATTCAATAAAAACTATTAAATCACAATTTATTTAAAATTTAACTTCATTTTATTGTAAAGCACATCAAGTTGCATCCCTACTCCAAATTTCGTTAGATAATATTAGTTATTGACAAAGTTATTCAATCAGGAGTAAGGCAATCATTTTTTATGAAAAAGTAGCCTCTTTTTTTTATTTACTCTTTAGCTTTAGGAGTAAACTATCTTTTATAATTGGACTACACCTTTGAAATTTATAACATTAGTCCCTCTACTATTAAATAGTAAAAGTCTCAAGTTTGAGACATCTGGGTTACCTGTAACCCCTAAAAAATGGGGTAAGGGGCTGGAGCTCCCCTTTTATGTACATCTCATTTTCTATCAAACATCATTCTTTTATTTACATCTCGAAACTACTATATACAAATTTCATTAAGTAACATGCAAATTCTATATATATTATTATATATTAATATATATATAGTATATATATATATATATATATATATATATATATATTATATTAATATATAATATATATATATTATATATATATATTGGACTGTACGTGATAGTATCGTATCGGTATCGGTATCGGTAGATCGGCCATTTTGGGGGTATCGGTATCGGTATCGGTTAATATGGCCGATACTGGCCGATACTTCTTACTTTTTGGGTGAAAATTATGAGAAACTTTTTAGATTCAATAATAATTCTAGTTTTAGAAATATATATTAGTTTAGTACCTATTCTATTTGGTTATAATTGTTTAAAAACTACAACTTTTGGTTAAAAACTACAACTCATATCTAAAAAACTCAATTAGATACAGGAAAAGGAATACAATTGTTTGAATCCTGGTAACATTTTAGTGCGGAAGAATGTAAAAAAAAAAAATAAAAAAACAAATAAATTCATATCTCCAAAACTACAATAGCCTACAGAGAAAAGGAATACATTTTTGGAATCTTGTAAAATTTTTTAGGAAAATGTAAAAAAAAAAACACATAATAAAATAATAAATTAAATCCTTGGCTATTTTTTTTTCGAGCAGGGGGACATAGTATGATATATATATTATTTGTAAAGGTATTACACGGCAATGTAGGGGGCTCGAGCCGACCGGGGGAACACAGGGGGACGTTTTCCATACCCGTAGGGGAGGGCGGAGGCACCCCCGCGACACCAAATACCAAAGAGGGGGGTTCCGGAGACCTCTCCGGAGGGGGGAATTAGTCCTACCCGTCGTTCCCGAAGGCCGAGAGACCCCGCTCCTGCCATCGGTGCGGTATACCCTTGGGTATTCTTTAGTTAAAAAAAAAAGCAAAATTTAAATAGAAAGTCTTTATTTAACGAGTAACCAATAAAAGGTCTCAAATAGGCTTTAATCATATTTACTATAATTATTAACAATAATTTTTTTTTAATTTTATTTTTTTTACATTTTCCTATGTAAAATTTTACCAGGATTCCAAAAATGTATTCCTTTTCGCTGTAGCTATTGTAGTTTTTGAGATATATATTTTTTTTTTTTACATTTTCCGCACTAAAATGTTACCAGGATTCTAACAATAGATTCCTTTTCCCTGTATCTATTGTAGTTTTTGATATGAGTTGTAGTTTTAAACCAATTATCACCGTTTTTTTTTTTTTTTTTTTTTTTCTTTTTTTTTATTTTTTTTTTTTTTCTTTTTTCAACTTGGGTTTTTAGCGTAACATTTACCTATTTCTATAGCCATTATTATAATTTACAGATTTATCTCCCACTTTTTTAGTTGATCAATATTATTTTTTTTCTTTTTTTGCACGCAATTCGTGAGTGTGTGTGAGTGCGCGAGTGTTTTTAAACTTTCTTGATTATTCACATTTTAGATATTTGCTGTAAATAGGGTTTTAGCGTTTTAAAATTTCAGGTTTTAAATTTGGATTTTAGCGTACGAATAATTTTCCTCACTTCTCCTTTGTTTTTTGTTTTTTGTTTCTGTTGTGTGTGTGTGTGTGTGTGTGTGTGTGTTTTTAAATGATTGTGTGTGCGTGTTTGATAGTAGATTTGCACAGGCGCGGGCTTTCTATTTGACTTTACCAAATCAGTGGCTGCAATTCTAACTCTGGCATCCGATGGATACACCTCTCGAACTCAACCCTAATTTTTTTGCTCTTGTCTGAGAACCAGATGGCTAAGAATTCGATCCTTAACTCGTTTAATTATCCAACTAATTTATTTTATATTTCCCTCTGATGGATTGGCAGTATGTGCCTATGTAAATCATAGACACTCCTATAACATGTCTCGAGAAATCTTGAATCTCCTAACTTTCGATGTTCTGTGGCTGGCTTAAAACTTTCTTCCTTCTACTGCAATAATCTTGTGCTTCTGCTATGTCTTGCTTAACAGAACAAGATTTTCATTACCTTTTTTGATTAGTTTACTCCTTCTCCCGAAACTGTAATATCTTCTCATCCAAATAGTGAGGTCCTCTATTTAGGGGATTTTCAATGTAACACAACACTGAATGGATGGGTTCCTCCTCATGCTGATTTAGGTGGAAAGGAAGCCGAATCATTCAGTTTTCTCAACGATCTACAGTTAATTAAGAAACCTACACACATTCCGGAATGTCAACCAATTCTGAACACACTTGACCTATGTTTCACTCCACTAGCCCCTTCCTCTCCATAAATACACCCCACCTTCGCCCTCTCGGTAATCTGACCACAAGCTTAATCTCTTAAATATAATACTTTCTCCCAACAGCTCTATCCTCCTCTAAGCCTATCTTCTGGCACTTTTAATCGGGCCGATTGGGGCTTTGCGTCGCTTCTACGCTAACTATAATTGGAGTGACTGCTTTGAATCTGAAGACGCTTCAGCTTCTGCCGATAAGGTGGGGCTGGTAATCGTTGATGGGATGAACAGGTTCATTCCTTCTTCTGAATAAATCTTTTTTTTCTCCTCAAAAGCCAGGCTTCGATCGTGCTTGTTCTCTGGCCATTTAGGCTAGAGACATTGCGTATCGGGGGGGGGGGGGAATTCTCGTTCTCCTATTTAACTCTTGCGAACTTTCATTCAGCCCTTAATTGTTGGAAAGTTATTCTTCTACGAGCCAACGCGACTTTTAATAAAACAAAAGTGCGCTGACGCTCCTTGGTTCTCTTACTGACAAATCTTCTGGTCCTGCCAAAAACATCTCTAAGACCTTCTGTAAATCATTCTTCCTCTTCTTATCCGCTCTGATGGTTCTGTTGCTAATACTCCAAATGAAAAGGCCAATTTCTTTGGCCTCCTATTTCCTCTAACTCAACCCTGGAACATTCTGGCATTCTTCTTTCCTCCCTCCTCATCCTCTCAGATGTCCTATGCCCTTGCCTGTGATTAACATTTGACTCGGGCGCATGGGCTTCCGAAATCTATGAACGTTAGGAGTGGTAGAGGCAGGGTTGGCAAAAAAACACTTTTTTTGAAAAAGCCCCAGTGGGCCCGGGGTTTTCGGGGTTTTTTTCATCTAAACCCGAAAAAAAACGGGGAAATTGGGTTTTTCATTTTTCTTTCTTTTTCAGCAATAATTGCAATTTCATATTAATTTAATTGTTTGTTTTTCAATTTTGTTAAGTTATATATATTTAGTTTGATTATAACAGTTTATGCCAAGACTCTTGGATCCCAGAGAAAAACTAGAAAATGAAATGGACTGAGGTTCTGAATGTCTAAGGCACGAGCAAGGTAAAATGTAAATTTTACAGACAATTAGCAAAAAATTTAAAGAATAAAGTGCATCGGAAAAATCTTGTAAGCGCCTTGTCATATTCTGGCAAATCTAGTGAATCAAGTCTAATACAACCGTTGAAAAGTATGGATCTTCAGATGTAGAGAAAGCGATTCATCTAATTTTCGATGGCTGCAAGACATTCAACAATGAAAACATGGTTTTCTGTATCTGACACATCAAAAACTCAAAAGAAATTGTCTAAATATACCATTAAAATGACAACTGCACAAAAAGAAATTCTTGACCAAAAACATATTCAGTTTTTTTTATGCTACAATCTCATTTTTAAGTGTTGAATGAAGGGCAAAATCCTTGAAATAATACAAACCTTAAGACCTGGTTACTCCTCACCATCTCAAAGAAATCTAGCAGGTCCACTTTTGGACACGGCTCATATATATATATATATATATATATATATTATATATATTATATATAGTAATATATATTATATAATATATATATATATATATATATATATATATATATATATATATATATATATATATATATATATATATATATACCGGTTATATATATATATATAATATATATATATATATATATAATAAATTATATATATAGTATATATATTATATATAATATATATTATATAGTATATATAAAATATATATATATATACCGGTATATATATATATATATATATAATATATTTATATATCTATTATATACTATATATATATATATATATATATTATACCTACTATATATTATATAATATATATATATATATATATATAATATATATATATATATATATTCTTTTCACAAATGATTAAATGAGCTTATAAATATTTCACTAAGTAAAAGAATATAATCAAAATATTTATCCAATTTTTGTTTTTACTATTTTTACATGCAATTATTGTGGAAAAAAAATTTGAAAAAACCCAAGCGGGCAAAATAGTGGGTTTTTTCAGTGGAATTTTTTTTAAAAAATAATTTGAACAATATATATATAATTATATATATTATATATATAATAGAGTATATATATATATATATCATATTATATATATATATTATATCTATATATATATATATTAATATATATATATATATATATATATATTATTATATATGATATATATATATTTATATATATATATATATATATATATATATATATATATATATTATCATATATCTTTCACAAATATTAAAATGAGTTTATAAACATTTCACTAAGTAAAAGAGTTTAATTTTAATATTTTTCATTTTGTTTTACTTTTTCATGCAATTATTCTGAAAAAAATTTGAACATCAAAACCCCAAGTGGGCAAAATAGCGGTTTTTTCTAAGTGGGCTTTTTCTGAAAAAACGCCGGGTGGGTTTGTTTCAGGTCGGCCTCATGGCCAACCCTGTGGGTGGCCAGCGCCAGGGGTGGATGCATTGCCTCCAGAGTTTTCAGTGAGTGTGCTTCGTGCTGACCCGCCCCTCACGTTCAACTATATTCTCTTGCCTCAAAACTAGCACACTTTCCCGCAGTGTTGGAAGCGCGCATATGTCAACCTATTCGAAAAAGGAGGCTTTGTGATCCTTCTAACTTAATCGCCCTTAGTCTAACTTGTATTTATCTAAGATTTTGAACCCTTCTTCAACTCTCACTTCTTAGACCATCTGGAAATTTTCATTACCTTCTTTCTGAATCGGCCAGACGGCTTTCCGCACTTGAGGTCTACTAGCGATATAGTTCTATTTAACAGAATTTATGGTTTTGCGCCCTTAGGAACTACGGGGAGACTTGCGTGGTGGCGCTGCGACATATCCAAAGCATTTGACCGGTATGGCACGCGTCGCTGCGTCTCCAAGCTCCCCTCCTTTGGGTTTCCTTCTTCTCTTGCTTGTTCCTTATGTCTAACTTTCTTTCAAATTGCCTCAATTCGGCTGTTGTTGATGGGTGCTTCTTCTTGTTTCTGTCAATAGTGTTGTGTGTCCTCAGGTTTCTGTTTTTATCTCCTACTTTATTCTGCTTTTCATTAATGAATTTCTCACTCTGCACATCAACTCTACTCCCACTCCAATATGACCACGCGCATGAACTCCGACCCTTTCATCGGTTTCAAGCTAATTTCAATTCTGCCCTTCTTTTACTTCTAGAATTGCCTCTCGGTCTAATCATTCCATTCTCATTCTCGCTGATCTGGATAGATTTCCGGGTGGGTCGTCTCAACTTTGAAAATTTAATTCTTTAAAACTCAACTTCTGCAAATCTTCCTCTCTAAAACACCTAACTTTCCTATCTCTTTTCGACGGTTCTCTTCGTCTCTCCTGTTGACAACCACCACATACCTTCACCTTAACAAACAAAAAAAATGTCTTGAAACCTCACCTTACAACGGTTGCTAGTGCTGCCTCAAGGATGATTGGGTTTTCAGTTTTTAGACTTAAGGTCTTGTTATTCCTATTCTAAGTCTACTCTGGCTGTGCATGGTGTCTCATCCGTACCTTTTAGGAGTACTGCTCTCATATCTGGGGGGGGGTTTGGTTTCACCCGGCTTTTGGATAGGGTGTCGAGTCAAGGTCAAAAGGCTTATAAACTGTCCTTGTTACTTTCTAGTTCACTTGACACTCTCTTTTGCGGCGCGATATTGGTGAGCTTACTCTCTTTTCTATAGGTACCGTAACGGCAAGTGCTCGAGGAACTGAATACTCGTGTAACACCACCTTTACGACGCCCTCTTAACACAAGAGGTGCTGTGGCTGCACATAAAGGTTTGTGTTTGATATTAAGTAATTGTTAATGTTTTGGCGGTGCTTCCTTTTTCCGCCTCCTCTGTTCTGTGGCGTTCTCTTTCATCTTCTGTGTTTCTACTCAATTTAATCTACCTTAATTTAATAGCCTGCGTCTGTGCTCATCTGCGTATTTGCGTTAGATGATTTTTGAGGCGTTAACACCCCCCCCTTGAATAGGGTTCTGCAACGTGAGCGGCGGTGACAACTATAAAAAAATTAAATAAAAAGGTTTTAAAATTTAATAAGGAATTCCTTAGCTGAAACCCCACAAGAATGGGATCTCCGACGGTGAAACCACTTCTAGAATGCATTTAAATAGCATAACCGAGGACCTTGCTCGCAAAAAAAAAAAAAAGAATTCACAGAAGTGGAAAGCCACCTTATCAGCAAACCCTTGGTAACAGCACTGATAGTGACGATGGTGGCTTTTCAGCAAATAACCTACTGAAAGATGAAGAGGATTGGATATGTTAGACTTGTAAGACTTTGATAAACTCATGGCCGAAATTGCATTGAGATCTTGTCATTCACCTTCAAAGGAATCACACAACGGAACCCCATCGAAAAAACTGAAGAGTAACAGTTAATCAAGGAGCAAAGATAATTCAATTTTGCAATCTGTGAAAAGAGGAGAATGAGGCTCTACGAAAACAATGGAGATGCTGCCTACAGAAAAATCAGCTACAATGTGGTGGCATGAAAATGGCCCAATGTTTTCCAATATTATCAGTGCTTGCGAAGCAAATATTATCAGCACCTCCATCAGTCGAGAGCGAGCGTATTTTAGTGGTAGTGGGAATGTCAACTACTCCAAAAAGGAACCGGCTCTTTGCAGATACTAATGGAAAGCTTAATGTTTTTGCATCGCAATTTTGACAGAATTTTTGAATTTGAGTATTGAATGATATCTAATTTTATCTTAAAGGAGGAGTATTTTATTATGTCATTGTTGAGTAATAGCGTTTTTTTTTGTCTTTTCAGCTGATTAATTGAGGTCTCTTCTTTCAATTATTTTTTATTCTTTATATTAAATAATTTAGAAAAGAATCTTCTTGTTAAATTGTAATCATGTTAAAACATAAAAGCTAGTAGCCTAACTTTGTTAATATACTTACTGGAAAATGGAAACGGAATATTTTTTGAATAAACCAAACATAAAAAAGTTATTAATATTAATTTGCATTTTATTTATATTACTCCGAAAGATGCTAATTTATTTATAAAATTAAATATACTTTGGCACAACCAAATATGAAACATAAATGACTAAGTATTGGTTGTCAGGGAATCAGATCCTTGAGTTGCTGCAGTACACAAAATGTTCTGATCTTTATATACTGTGTATTATTATATAATTAAAGTATCGGTATCGGTATCTGTATCGGCACCTAAAAAATAGAGTATCGTATCGGTATCGGCCTTTTCTGGTATCGGTACATCCCCAAGATATATATATATATGATATATATATATAATAATATATATGATATTATATATATATAGTATATATATTTATATATATATATATAATATATAGTATATATATATATATATATATATTATATATATCATAGTATTATATATAATAATATATATATACTATATTTATAGATATTTATATATTATATTACTAGTATATATATATATAGTATAATATATATAGATATACATATATATATATATTTACAAAACACTTTTACATCAAAATCATGAAACAAAAATTGGTATACTTCACCGGCATGTATATATCTTTTCTTTGCCAAAGTTTTAAGGTCTCATTTTTTCCTCAGTCATACTATACATATTGAGCTATATTCTTTTAATGTTGAGATGGTACTTAGAGTAAATTTTGCATGAATGTGTTTTGTAATGGGAGTATTTGGAGGTGGGGGAAGGGTTGTAAATGTTAGATTAGCAAAATAGTAGTGTGATTTCTTTCTTCAAGGTGCGGGGAGGGGTTGTTGTAATGTTTGATGCAGGGGGGGGATCTATTGTATAAGTATAATTGACCTCCCTGAACGGGAAGGTCAATTTTGAGGTCATAACTTGACCCTTCATTTCTTCTAACTTGTAATTTCAATGTTCTACAGTTCGTATTTGTTCCACAAATCTAAATTTAATATCAAAATGATCAGGAGAATTTCCTGATTGTTTTGAATATAGTTTAAATTGATAATTATTTTTAATTAAAAGATTAAATTTATTAGTTAATTTCTTATGAGAATTAAAATCACATGTTTCAAACAGGTGATTGTTGCCAGAAGTTGCTAATGTAAACTTTTGATTGTTTTTATAAAAATAACTACATTGATTTGATTAACATAATATTTATGTAATATTTAGTTTTAAAATTGCTACCTTTTGGTACCATTTTTAAAATTTTAACACCAATTAATCAAATTGAGGTTTTTCTCATTAATTACTTATTGACAACCGCCTTTGCAGCCTTCTCGTTTTGTATAAAAGCTTGGAGCGTCGATTTCGGAGGCACCTTTTTTAATCATACTTCTTGCACAAAGAGCTTCGTCCCCTTAACTTAAGTTCCAAGCTCCAACGTTGATTGTCTCACAAGATTAATTTAAAAATGCCAGTATTAGATTGCACGAAATTTGTCCTTCCGATGAATTTCATCTTCCTTTTTTTAGGGTGCTTTCACTCTCTAAAAGTGAAATGCCAAATTCCGGTAGGCTCCAGAGATACTTTTTTTTTGTTGATCAAAAAACTAAATTTTCTAAAAACTAAATTTTCCCTTCGTTAGAAGTGTTTTTAGTGCTTTTTTTATAGGTATTTTTTTTATTGTGAACAGCTTCTGGACAATGATAGACCCCCCATGTAATGACATTTGTCACCCTTCTTTCCTTTCAGAGATTTATTAAAAGCTGTAATTTTGATTAGTAATTATATCTTAATTCTGATAAATATTGTAATTTTTCATAAAGTCTTAGTCTCTGTATTTTGAATCATTTAGTTAAAATGATTCAAAATATCTCGTGGACCCAAAAGACTTTGTGCAAATTTACAGTATTTCTTTTGTCAGGTTCCTTGAGATTTTGAACTAATTCGGTTAGCCTACGTTTGTTTGTTTGTTCTGTTTCCATCACGGAATTTCAAACATTCGCGCTAATCACCTTTCAAAATCGCTTATTCAATTTTCGTATTAAAGTTAGAGTCCATTTTTTTAAAATTAGGAATGGAAGAATCTACGAGTTTTTTGACTTATCTTTCTTATCTCCTCTTTTTTTCGGTGCAACTTTTAATTATTAATATTGTCATTCACTTTGATCCAACATCTCAACTCTAAGTTTTTTCATTTTTTTTTACATAGACACATTAGAGTCGCACACGAAAAAGTAAGCAAAAACGCTAAATTGGGAAAATTAAAAGTAAAAAGGATATTGGGAAAAAATAAATTTAAAAAGGTAATTAGAAAATTTAAAAAAATAGAAAAAGAAAATTTATTTATGAAATTTTGAGAACGAAATTTTAATTAAAAAATATATAGGTAGATAAATACTGCATCGTCAGTAGAAAAATATTCTCCCATTAAAATTTGTAATTAAAAAATATATTGTACGTACAATTGTCGGTCGAAAACATTTATTTTCTCATAATTCATCATTTGTCATTGAATTTCGTGACTTATAAAGGAACATTTGTAGTTTAAGTGTAATTTTACCACTCAGGTTATCCAATATATTTTTTATAATTTTTTGTAATCTTTTTTTTTCTCGATATATTTTCTGGAAATATCACATATATATATATATATATATATATATATATATATATATATATATATATATATATATATTATATATATATATATATATATATTATATATATATATATATTAATTATATATATATTTTAAGACAGTTGTTATATATGATAATGGATTTTGTAGTATCAAAAGTTGATGCATCTTATTTATATATTGATTCTATTCCCATATACAAACCCAACTCTTTATCAGGTCTGGTTATTATTAATCTTTATTAGACGAAATTTCCTTCGAATTTTTTAAATCTCTTTTCGATGTAAACTGCATCAGTTTATTAGGGTTGAAATTTTGAAAAGTTCCAAAAGCTGAGTTTTTTAATTCGTTGAAAATGTGACTTTCCATTCCGCCTGAGAAGTTTTATATGGAGAAATTTTTAAATTGTCTTAACAAATTTTCAAATTGTAGAAAATTTTTAAATAAATTTAGTTTAGAAGATGTCAATCCAAAATTCGACCCTTTAGCAATGGAATTTTTCATACTTGTAGTCAAATAAAAGGAAGTGTGATTGTAGATTACTTTATCTGGATTAAGAGCATAGTTGTTAGACTGGAAACCAAGAAGGAGAAAATAATTATAATTTCTTTCGTGTGTTTCGATCTTAGATTTTATACTATTTTATATTATTTGATATTATAAAATGATTTTCCAGTCTATGATTTTCCAGTCTGTGATTTTCTTTTATTCAATGTTAATAGATTATAAGCGTTCTCTTGGCAGGTAACATAATAACTAATCTCCAGACATGTTAAGAGGAATATTTTCCTTCTCATTGGACTTCCTGTCATTTAAGCCAAAGTTGAAAGATATAATTTTAGTTTCAGGATGCACGAAAAAAAATCAAATTGATAGTGATCCATGCTTCATTTTTACTTGATTTTTTTTATAACCACAAATATTTTTAGTATTGTTTTTAATTTTTGCATAATTTTTGTTTTTTTTTTATACTATTTTTTAAATTTTTTTTGTATGTTTAAGTGATTTAATTTAATTTCAATGAGAAATAAAATCTTGTGCCTCTGATGAACAGTCTACCATTTATTTTTCAACATTATAAAAACTCTTCCCTGATCATCCGTCAACCTATTGCTTTTTTTTCAAATGGAATGTGAGATCATTTGCAAATAAATCAGGTTGTTACTAAGTATTAATCGACCCTTTATTCACCATTAAATTCATCCGATGGTCAATATCGATACTTTTTATATATATTATAAGTTTTTATATATCTTTTTTTCAATTTTCAACAAACTATTGGCATTAATTGTAAACCCGAAAGTCCGTAACACTCTTTAGTGTTGCCTGTTTCATTGTGTCATAGACTATAGGCCCCTATTTTACTACTTTTGATTTCACAAATAGATGAATAATCACTTTCAAAATAATATTATCTCGGAACTTAAAAAAGTTTGTTTACATTTAATTGCGCGTGACGTCACGAATCTGAAAAAAAAAAAAAAAAAATTGATTTTTTTCTAAAAAAAATCAAAAAAAAAATCACCAACCCTGTTTAGGATACACTTTGTTGATTTTGCCTGTTTTTAAAACGAAAGGTGGAGATTAAAGCCATTTTCCATTTCGTCATTTGTTGCTTTCAACGATAAGAGGTAGGAAATGCTTACAGTTTTAGTATCAATTTCGGGTAAAATGGATCACGACTGCTTAACCTGTTTACTTTGTTTACAACATGAGGAATAGCTGGTTGTTTATTAACATAACTAAAAAAAATAACAAATAGTTTATACTACAATTAAATTGTCAATCTTTGTTATCGATTTAAGCGATTTGGAAGAAATGCAGATTTTATTGAATGAAACATCATCAGGATGTCACTAACGTAAAGCGGCCTATCAACGTAGTTAAACTTTAATCATTTAAGCTTCTTTCGAATATAATCAACAGGAAGTAATGAATAACCAAACAAATATTTGGCACTAACTTATTTATTAAAGTTCCTTTCTCACAAACCTTTCTTATGCATTGTAAAAAAAATAAAAAAAATAGAAAATTTAAAATAAATATCCTG
>JABUQX010131513.1:0-32498 GCA_015478945.1 Trachelipus rathkii
CGGTAATACTTCGTTCAGTCAATGGAAGACAGGTGTTTAACCGTTTCGCATTTATCATTGAAACGCTTTCGCGCGTTTTCGTGGATTCAACCTTATATATATATATATATATATATATATACACACCTATAAAAATATTAAAAAACACATTTCCTTTTCTTTCTTAGATATATATATTGTGTGTTTAGACTGTGATGTGATAGGTTGCGTTTTACCTGAGCTCCAATGGGTTGATTAATGTTCATAATGTTTTAGTTATTTTCCCCATTAAGTGTGTTTGTATATTAAGTGCTCTCCTGTTTTAATTGTTTTTAACTATTATGGTTTTAATATTTGAAGAATTATAATCCTTATAAAAGATAAGTTATTCGTTTTAATTTTTGTTTTTGAAACTTTTTAGTTATGTTAGATAGTCATAGTTAGTTTTTAGAATTGTGCAATACGTAGTTTTGATAGTACTAGGTTATATATTTTTTTCATCTTTTAACTTTAGTGTTTAGTGTTTCTATTTTTATTTATTTTAAAAGGTTTTTTTTTCACAACACTTACGAATTTGGTTGCATATTATTTTAGTTTATACATATTTAGTTTTATATTGAATGATTGTAATTTTTTTTATTATTCGTAAATTTGTTAGGGTGTGTGAATGCGTGTGTTTTAAACTTTCTAGATTTTTTTTTCAGTTTTACATATTTATTGTAAATACGGTTTTAGCATTTTAATCATTTACGTTTTTTAGTGAGTAAACTATTTTAATCTAATTTCAACTTTCGTTTTTTTCTGTCTGTCTGTTTTTGTCTGTTGTTTTTGTTGTTGTGGTTGTGTGTGCGTGTGTGATGGCAGCTTTGCACAGACGCGGGCTTTCTATCGACTTTATCAACATCCGCGGCTTACTCTCTAACTCTGCATCCGTGGAATACCACCTCTCTAATTCTAACCCTAACCTTTTGCTCTTGTCTGAGACACAGATATCTAAGAATTCATCCTCTAACTCGTTTAATATATCTAACTACAACTTATTTCATAATTTCCGTCTAAAGGGTGGAGTATGTGCCTATGTTAACATAAACACTCCTGTAACACGTCTCGAGAATCTCGAATCTCCTAACTTCGATGTTCATAATGACTTAAAAATCTTTCTTCCTTCTACTACAATAATTTTGTGCTTCTGCTACTGTTCTCCTAACAGAACAGATTTTCACGCCTTTTTTGAATATCTTACTACTTCTCACGAGACTGTTATATCTTCTCATCCAAATTCTAGAGGGTCCTCCATTTAGGGGAGTTTCAATGTCCCACAGTAGTAGGAGAGCTATATTGGACGTGTTGGTCATTTTGACCACAGCTCCCAGGAACCTACCTGAGGCCTTTGGGCCCAAATTTTTACCTGCCTTTGACCTTTTTAGGCTTGACCTTTTTAACGACCTTTTGAGCCCAAATTTTTTTCACCTGACCTTGACCTTTTGGTATGACCTTTTTGGGCCTTTACCTTTTCGACCAACCTTTGATTCTTCCATGGAGTCATTTGGCCCACGGTATTTTCGGCAACCTAATTTTTTAAGGAACCCCTAATTTTTGGGAACCTAATTTTTGGCATCCTAATTTTTTTTGAGAACCCTAATTTTTGGCAACCCTAATTTTTCGGCAACTAATTTTTTGCAACCCTTCGAAGAAGGGTTGCAAAAATTGTTGCGTAAGCAACCGTTGTACATGTCCCACCCTAAATTTTTTTCGATCAACCCTTTGGTCATCCATGGGTCAATTTTGGCCCACCTAATTTTTGGCCACCCTTTGGGGGCTTAGCCCCTGACCACGCAGCCACTCGTGCTTTATCCCCACGCGGGCGCGATCACACACACACACACACACACACACACACACACACACACACACACACACACACACACACACACATACATACAAATAACCTAAGCTAACCTAACCTCACCAAGCCTAACCTAACCTCACCTAACTAACACACTAACAAAGTTTTCACATCAAAGCCTCCACATAGCCTACACCCAGCCTCCACATAGCCTACACCCAGCCTACACCCAGCCTACATGGCTTACATAGCCTCCACATGGCCACTTGAAGCCTACAAAGCCTACACCCAGCCTCCCTGTATTCACACCAGCCTACACTACAAGCCAACATACATACCTGGCCTAACCTAACCTAACCTACCCAACCTACCTAACCTAACCTAACCTAACCTAACCAACCTAACCTAACCTAACCTAACCTAACCTAGCCTACACCTACACCTAGCCTCCACCCAGCCTTCACCTAGCGTACACCTATACCTAGCCTACACGTGCCCCTACAACGATGTCTTAACCTTTTTTGACCATGATATTTCAGCCTTGACCCTGTCATATACCAATTTTAACCCACGCTAACTTGATGGCTTTAATGGTTCCCAATCACCGTAAGAAGTACCTAGGGATGTTCTATTAGTGTTCTATGAGTATTAGATGAGTGCCAGGTGAGTGCCAGGTGAGTGCCAAGTGAGTGCCAATGAGTGCCAATGAGTGCCAAGTGAGTGCCAATGAGTGCCAAGTGAGTGCCACATAGTGCCAAGTGAGTGCCACATAGTGCCAACTGAGTGCCACTTTTTTCAAGCCTTTTCTAGCCTCCCCTGATCTCCGAATAGCCCTAATATGGGTATCTACCCCTAGGTAATAAGGTATGAGGATTCGATTGGCGTATATTACAAGCTGCTAGGATACTTCCTACTATGAGTTAGTATTTTTCTAACACTTATACACACATTCACTATGACACTTATACACACTATGACACTTATAAGCACTTACACTCTCCATAGACACTTACATTAAACCATAGACACTTACATTAAACCATATACACTTACATTAAACCATAGACACTTACACTAACCCATATACACTTACATTCACACCCACACACAGATACACTTACACTTACACTCACACACTCGATATTTTGATGCCTCAACTTTGATGCCTCAACTTTGATGCCTCAGCATTAATGCCTCAGCATTGATGCCTCAATTTTGTTGCCTCATCTTTGATGACTCATCTTTGATGAAGTCATCTTTGATACCACCTATATTGATGATTCATCTTTGATGACTCATCTTTGATGGTTCCCAACCCCTGAGCCTAGAACAGAGTTAATATTAATGTCTACCCCTATGTTATAAGCTGCCCGCCAGGACGCAGCATGATCTCTCCCCGCAAAGGCTGGAGGCCCGCACCCGCAGGTGCGACGTTCCCGCCGCGTGCGCCCGCAGGCGCAATATTTCCGCGTACCCGCCCGCCGCGTGCGCCCGCAGGCGCAATATTCCCTGCGCGAACGAAAAATATGATATCAATGTAAACTATTCAAAGAATTTCTTTTCAAATATACTATGAGTCATTCATTTTTATTTCATACTTAAACATTTTTATTAAAAACATTTTCGCGAACATAAAACTGTAACTCATTACAGACCTATTATTTAACACATATATTTATTAACATTATTTTTATAATACTTTTTACTTAATACTTTTAATTTATAATTTTAAAATTGTATGTAAGAAGAAAAATTCAGAGTATCCTGATATATAATCCATTTTTATTTTACTACAATTGTACGAAATTTTACTAAAAACATTAACATTACATACGTACCTTAAAGCAGTAAATCAGTAAATCCAACTAACCTTGTTATTACCTAACACCTAGGGGGTTAGTATGCTTTGTTTTACTGTTTTACTGCTTTAACTCTTGTTTACTGCTTTAACTTTCTGCTTTACTGCTTTAACTTTCTGCTTTTCTTTAACTTTCTGCTTTACTGCTTTTAACTTTCTGCTTTACTGTTTTAACTTTTCTGCTTTACGGTTTTAACTTTCTGCTTTACTGTTTTAACTCACATGTTTACTTCTTTAACTCATATATTTATTAACATTACATATACCTTAAAGCAGTAATCAGTAAATCAATAAGAGGGTACTACCACACCTAGGGGATTAGTAATACTTTTGTTTACTGTTTTATAGCAGCTTAACTGCTTTACTGCTTTAACTCTCTGTTTTACTGCTTTAACTATCTGCTTTACTGCTTTAACTCTCTGCTTTACTGCTTTAACTATCTGCTTTACTGCTTTAACTTTCTGCTTTACTGCTTTAACTCATATATTTATTAACATTATGTTTTCTTTTATTTTGTTTTAATACTTTTTATTTTTATTCTTTTTATTCTTTTTATTTTATTTTTATTATTTTACTTTTATTATTATTTTATTTTGTTTTAATACTTTTTATTTTTATTCTTTTTATTCTTTTTATTTTATTTTTATTATTTTACTTTTATTATTATTTTATTTTTTTTAATACTTTTTATTTTTATTCTTTTTATTCTTTTTATTTTATTTTTATTATTTTACTTTTATTATTATTTTATTTTTTTTTTATTCTTTTTATTTTTATTCTTTTTATTTTTTTTATTATTTTACTTTTATTATTATTTTATTTTTATTATTTTTATTATTATACTTAGTGTTATTTACTTCATGCCTATTGTTATTATTATTTAGAACACACACACACATACACACACCACACACTTACACTTATACACACATTCACTATGACACTTATACACACATTTACCCATAGACACTTACATTTACACTTATACACACACAGATTTACTTACACAGATTTACTTACACTCACACCGATTTACTTACACTCACACACAGATTTACTTACACACACACACACACACAGATTTACTTACACACAGATTTACTTACACTCACACAGATTTACTGCACACACATACAGATTGCCCACACACACAGATTTACTTACACACACAGATTTACTCACACACAGATTTACCACCCACACACACACACACGCACACACACTTACCACACACGCACACTCCCTTACACACCCACACACACGCACATTCACTTACACATATAACGTATAATTTATTAAAACATTTTATGTTTTAATTAAACACGTACATTTATATTACTCATTCAAATATAACTAAAATTATTTCAAAGTTTCTTAAAACTTCTATAATAAATCAATCATTATCTTTGAACAAAGAATTTATTATTAACTGTTAATACTTTTTGTTTATAAATTTTATAACTAACAAGTTTCAAAATATTTTTACTTAAATTTTATCAAATTTTATTAAAACATATATTTTAACTTCCTTAAAGCAATAAATCAGAAAATCAGTAAAGTCAGCCCCTAGCACCCCTCTACACCAAGCTATGCCACGTTTTGTTCTTTTGACTTACTGCTTTACATCATCTTTAGCGATGTAATAAGTATAAAAATAACAAAATAAGTTCTTCTCTGCTAACATAACATGTATTTTATTAAAATCATTCTAAGTTTTTATTTAAAAATAACAATTATTCACTTACATTTATATTATTCGCTCGATGTTAACTAAAAATATTTCAAAGTTTTTTAAATAATTCGGATTTTCTTTATTATTATTATTATTATCTATGTACATTGACAATCCAACACGACAACCCGCACTCCTTACAGATACGAAACTGACCTCTCTCTGTAAAATGGGTTGAAATAACTACTTTAGCCCTAAATTTAGGATAATCCGTTTTGTACCCCGGGGCGATTTAGGCCTAATACCAGGTCAAAATATATTTCAAACTGACCTTTTTCTGTAAAATGTGGTGCAATAACTACGTTAGGCCTAAATTTAGGATAAACCTTTTGTATCTGACGGATTTAAGCTAATACCAGGTCAAAGGTAATTCCAGTATATACAAGAATCGAGAATCAATGTTATTATTTTATAATATATTTCAAACTGAAACATGCTGGATCGGTAAGATCCTTTGATCAGGTAAGAAGGAAATGTTTACCTTTCTTGTTACCTGATCAAAGGATCTTACCGATCCAGCATGTTTCAGTTTGAAAAATATATTTAAAACGCTAATCCCCCTAGGTGTTAGGTAACACCTCTATTGATTATACTGATTTACTGCTTTAGGTATGTAAAAATGTAAAAAAAAATTTCATTACAAATTTCAGTCAAAATAAAATAAATAAATACCAACGACGCTCTATATTTTTCTTCTTACATACAATTTTTAAAATTTATAAATTAAAAAGTAATAAAAGTATTAAATCTAAAAATAATGTTAATAAATATATGTGTTAAATAATAGATCTGTAATGAGTTCAGTTTTTATGTTCATAAAATGTTTTTAATAAAAATGTTTAAAGTATGAAATAAAAATGAATGACTCATAGTATATTTGAAAAGAAATTCTTTGAATAGTTTACATTGATATCATATTTTTCGTTCGCTGGAATATTGCGCCTGCAGGCGCACGGCGAGCGGGTACGCGGAAATATTGCGCCTGCGGGCGCACGCGGCAGGCGGGGTGCGGCGGGTCGCACCTGCGGAGTGCGGGATTGGCTGTCTTTGCGCGAAGGGCTCACGCTGAGGCCCCTGTTCCAGGGTAACATGATCTGAAAGTGACAAAGATGGTCATCAAAGATGAGATCATCAATATGGAGTATTATCAGATGACTTCATCAAAGATAGGTCATCAAGATGAGCAACAAAGTGAGGCATCAATGCTTTGAGGCAGTAATGCTGAGGCATCAAAGTTGAGGCATCAAAGTTGAGGCATTAATGCTGAGGCAGCCAATGTTGAAGAGGCATCAGTTGAGGCATCAAGGTGCGAGGCATCAAATATCAGTGTGTGGTATAAAGTGACATTATCTATGGTTTTAATGTAAAGTGTATATGGTTTTAATGTAGGTGCTCTGGTTTAGAAAATGTAAAATTAATCCCTACGGAAGTGTAAGTGCTTTATAAGTGTCATAGTGTGTATAAGTGTCATAGTGAATGTGTATAAGTGTTAGAAAAATACTAACTCATAGTAGGAAGTATCCTAGCAGCTTGTAATATACGCCAATCGAATCCTCATACCTTATTACCTAGGGGTAGATACCCATATTAGGGCTATTCGGAGATCAGGGGAGGCTAGAAAAGGCTTGAAAAAAGTGGCACTCAGTTGGCACTATGTGGCACTCACTTGGCACTATGTGGCACTCACTTGGCACTCATTGGCACTCACTTGGCACTCATTGGCACTCATTGGCACTCACTTGGCACTCACCTGGCACTCATCTAATACTCATAGAACACTAATAGAACATCCCTAGATACTTCTTACGGTGATTGGGAACCATTAAAGCCATCAAGTTAGCGTGGGTTAAAATTGACCCATGGTATATGACAGGGTCAAGGCTGAAATATCATGGTCAAAAAAGGTTAAGACATCAAAGTTGTAGGGGCACGTGTAGGCTAGGTATAGGTGTACGCTAGGTGAAGGTTGGGTGGAGGCTAGGTGTAGGTGTAGGCTAGGTTAGGTTAGGTTAGGTTAGGTTAGGTTAGGTTGGTTAGGTTAGGTTAGGTTAGGTTAGGTTAGGTTAGGTTAGGTTAGGTTTAGGTTAGATTAGATTAGATTAGATTGTTAGGGTGGTGGTCTCTATTGAGGCCCCTTGTCACTGCGACCCACTTGGATCTTTTGTGACACGCCCTTGTCTATTAAAACTCCTGGTTCATCCCGATTTTCCGCAGGAATTTCAGGACTCTTCCAGGAGACGAAGTTTTGATATCGTAAGGCTTCAGTACATCCCTCTGCCAATACCAGTATCTTTGCCAGCTTAAAGCTTCGCAATTACATAGAATGTGTTCTGCCGTTTCTACTGCTTCGCGGCAGTAGCGGCATGTATCACATTCAACTTTTCCCATTTTCTTGAGGTGATATCTGACTGGCCCATGTCCAGTCAGAATGCCAGTCAGAATTCGAAGATCAGATCTACTCAGAGCAAGCATTTCTTTTGCCTTTCTCGGAGAAGGATCAATCAGATCTTTAGCCTGTCTGAGACCAGGGATGCTTGTCCAGTAATTGGTCATAGCTCTATGTTCCCATTGTTTCAGAAATTCTTTAATGTGGGCCTTAGAAAGTCCACAGAAGGGTTCCGGACCACAGTAGGCGGTTCTGGCTCCTTCCTTAGCGAGGCGATCAGCCTCCTCATTGCCTGGTACACCTTGATGCCCCGGCACCCACATCAGATTAACTCTGTTGTGTTGAGCCAGTTGCTGTAGGGTACGTTGACATTCCCAAACCAGTTTAGAGTCATACATGCAGGAGCTCAGAGCCCCGATAGCCGCCTGACTATCAGTTGCCACAGAGATCTTTGCCCCTCGCATCCCTTTTTCTATGTTTATTCTGGCACAAGCCATTATAGCGTAAATCTCCGCTTGAAAGATGGTGGGAAAAGCACCCAGGGCTATACTGCGCCTGCAATTGGGTCCAACCAGTCCCGCGCCAGTCCCACCATCTATCACAGATCCATCAGTGTACCACATAATGGTTCCTGATTCAAGTTTAGGACCTCCGTTATCCCAAGTTGAACGATTTGTAAGAAGGATTTTATACTTCTTTCCAAAGCTTTTTTGTTTTGGCATTAGGTCCGAGACTACAATGCCCATTTGCATCTCTGGTACATCTTCCAAAATTCGAAGGTGTCCGAGTCCAGTTTTTAGTTTAATTTGACCAAGAATGGCCAGTCTGGTTGCACATGACATGGCCTCCCTTCTGATGTGCAAATATAGAGGAAGGAGGCCTATCAGTGCCTCCATGGCTGCAGTAGGGCATGTATGCATTGCCCCTGTGATCGCTAGGCATGCAAGCCTTTGCAATCTTTGCAGTTTATTTTGTGCAGTCCTTTGTTCAACCTTCGGCCACCAAACAAGTGAGGCATAGGTGATTATAGGTCTGACTACAGTTATGTATAACCAATTGGTCATTTTAGGATTCAGTCCCCATGTTTTGCCAAGCATCTTTCGGCATGTCCATAGGGCCATCGTACCTTTGTCCACTACCTTTTTAAGATGTGGATTCCACGTTAGTTTTTGATCTAGGATTACTCCCAGATATTTGACTTCAGTGGAAGGGTTAATAGTGACATCACCAACCTTGGGAGCCATGTATCTTAGCTTCCTCTTCCTGGTGAAGGGCACTATTACTGTTTTGCTTGGATTGATGTTTAGTTCTTCTTCAAGTCCTTGAAATTAGAGAAACTCTTCCCCCAAAGAAATTTCCATCCCAAGACTACTGTTTCTCGAAGTAATAATAATTACAAGGTCATCCGCGTATCCTTGCACCTCAAATCCGGATTCACTGAGTTTGGTGAGGAGACTATCGACCACCATGGTCCATAAAAGGGGTGAAAGTACCCCTCCTTGGGGGCATCCCCTCCCAGATGTCACAGTGATCATCTCCCCTCCCAGTTCAGCCGTAATACGTCTTGTCCCCAACATTGCTTTTATCCAAGCAATCGTTGAGGGTCCGACGCCCTTGGAGGCGGCGGCATCCTCCATGGTCACATGCATGGTGTTATCAAAAGCACCCTGCACATCCAGGAAAGCACAAACCGCCACCTCCTTGTGATCTAGCGCTCCTTCTATCTTGGATACCAAGCTATCTAGTGCGCCAACTGTTGATCTACCGGACTGGTAGGCCCATTGATTAGGATGGATTTTCTTTTCTATCGAATTTTCCACCCTTATGTGGTAGTCTAGCACCTTTTCCATTGTTTTCAAAAGAAATGATGTAAGACTTATAGGTCGATTGGATCTGGGGTCAGACGTGGACCGTCTCCCCGTCTTGGGGATAAAAACCACCCTTACTTTCCTCCACAGCTGGGGAATGTATCCCAGGGCATAGCTTGCCCTAAACACTCTCACCAGCAGCGGAAGCAGACTCTCCATTCCCTGTTGAAGCAAGGCTGGGAATATGCCATCCCCTCCAGGAGATTTATATGGGCCGAAGGAATTTATTGCCCATTCTACCCTATCAGGGGAGAAGACCCTTCCAGACAGACTTTCCGTCCATCTATTGGGTCTTCTATCATCCCATATATCTACTTCCTCCCCGTCGTCAACTATTACATTGTGCGGAAAGTGAGTGTTTATAAGTTCCACTAAGGTTTCCCTGTGGTCCTTTGTATAACTGCCGTCTTTCTTTAAGAGAAGGCTCGGCCCATTAGATTGGTCCTTTGAGAGCACTTTATGTAGACGCGCAGTTTCAGATTGGCTCTCAATGCTTTCACATAGAGTCTTCCATGATCTTCTTTTGGATTTCCTAAGTTCCTTGTTATAAGCGGTTAGGGCAGTTTTGTATGCTTCCCAATTTTTATCCCGCTTAGCTTTATTGAAGAGTTTCCTGGTTTTAGATCTTAGAGTGGTTAGCTCTTGATTCCACCAGGGGACGCTTCTAGTTATCCCTCTTTTTTTCAGAGGACAACTATTTTCATATGAATCTTGTATAATTGATTGCAGTTGGGTAGTGGATACATCTAGGTCCTGCACATCAAACAGTTCCCCCATATCCTCCACGCGCTGTTTAAGGAGCTCTTTATACAAGTTCCAGTTTGTTAGCTTAGGTATTCTCCGCTCCTCCTCTACTTTCTCTAAAGCTATGATTTCGAACCTGATGTGTCTATGGTCCGAATGAGATACTTCATCAGACACATACCAGTTCGAGATCTGTATACCATAAGTGGCATTTATTAAGGTTAGGTCTAAGACCTCTTGTCTGTTCGATGTGATGAATGTGGGCTTACTGCCCTCATTCACCACATCAATACCATATTGAGTTAAGAATTCTAAAATACACTCACCTCTGTTGTTGATGTCCTTGCTGCCCCACAGGGTGTGATGGGCATTTGCATCGCATCCCAAGATCAGTCCCCTGCGGGTCCGCTGACAGTATTGCACAAGCCTGTGAATTTCTTCCGGAGGTGCTTCATTCGAGTCCCCGCAAAAGTATGCCGAGGCAATTACTGCCTCTTGCACACCCAGCGCGGTTGGCACCTCTACTAGGGCTGCTATTAGATCCCTTGTGGTGAACTCTGGAATGGACAGGGCATTGACCCCACCACCGATGACCACCGCCGCACGAGGCGCGCCATGGTCTCGACAGTAGAGCAGCTTACCCATTCCACTTGGTATTCCTTTGATTGTTCCTTCTCTCACCCATGGCTCCTGTATGAGGGCTATTTGCAGCCTCTCGCATACAAAGGTCCGGACGAGAGCATCAGTTGCTGCCTTTGCGTGGTGCAAGTTAATTTGAAGGCAGCTCAAGTTGTTTTTGTTATCCATTATGCAGATTTGGATTTGGGGTTCTGACTTGAACCCCTTGCCAAGGCCGATTTTGTTTGGCCTTCTTTCCCACTCTCTGCAGTTTGATTTTTCTTCTTTGGCTGTGAACCAGAGGGTGTTACCTTTCCTTTAAGAGCCAAGGTTTTCCCCTTTTCCTTCGGAGTGTAGTTCTCAGGTGAGGCCGTTTTGCCAGAGGTGGGGAGCCTACTCCCCCCCTCGGGTTTCCCGCTCCTCTTCCTGAGTCCAACAGTACCAAATTTATAGCTGAGCAGATGGTTTTGGGCTCTTAGCTTAGTTTCAGAGTACTGGTCCAGAGAAAGGACGAGGTGCACAGAATCGCCCCTCTCTTCCCTTTTCAAGACCCTCCACTCGTCAGTGTTAAGGCCAAGGTTCTGTGCCTTTACAAAGGTTAGGATCTTGTCGTTCCCATCCCTTGCACTATTCTGGAAGAGACCAGTCAGTACTATGGGTCGGGGGATTTCATCCCCCTCCACTGTCCTTAGATCTGCCCCCTCCCAAGGTTTCAGCTGTCCAACAACGAGTTTCAGCCACTCTGCTGTGGCCTCGTCGTCGCAGTTGAACTGCACCCACCCTGGTTTGAGGATAGAGCCGTGAAACTTTGGCTGTGTTGTGCCGCCAACTATTTCCACGATCCTGCCCAGGATTCCTTCTTGTATGGCCTTAAGTTGTTCCATTGTCAAGATTTCTTGTGGATAGTCTTTAGAGACTATTCCTATTCTGATTGTATTTAAGGTAGGACTTGAGGAAGCGTGGGCGCTTGCGCTCCCATCACTGCCTCCAGTCCTAGGTTTCTTTGGCACCCCCCCTGGCGTAGAGTCACTAAGGCGCGCTCGTTTTTCCGCAGGCGGGGGGCCAATAGGCACGAGAGCCAGTTTGCGGGCCTCTGAAGGATCGTGCCCGTTCTTCACCAGCCACCTATATCTTCTTCTGGCCGCGCCTGAAAGGCGAGGCAATGTTAGTTGGAGCTTTTGAATAGCCTCCTCGATATTAGATGCTGTATCCCCTGATGGGGTTGCAGCAGCCAAGTTGGATTCCTCTTCCACCTCCCTGACAGGGACTGTAAGCCCCTTTTCAGTTGAGGTTTCGGGGGAATCCAAAGAAGGCCTTGAGGCCTTTGGGAGTGGCGCACTTAAGGGGGTGCCCCCCTGTAAAAGTTTTTTCGTATCCATAAAAGAATAAGTTAAACTGAGGAATTATACGGTCACCCGCAGCAGAGCCTCATACTGCGGGAAGGCTAAATTGAAACAGGAGGTCGCCTGGTATCCTGAGTTCGCATACTTGAGACCGAACTTCCCTCCGGCCATGCATCCCTTGGCGTATGCTGTTCCACCGTGGATTGGGGGCGGTGACTTAGTTTTCCCCCCAGAGGTCAACAAAAAACTCATTGGAAGGTGGTTATTGTAATATGCAGCGTGATTTCAACAATAAGTTTGAATTGATGTTGTTTTTTTTTTTTTTATGGTATAGAAATCTTGGTAGTGAAAAATTTTATCTATGAGCAGGCAACTAAAGCGTCAACAATTCGTGGAGGTATGTATGCAACATTTTGACTATTTAAATGATTTATATTTCAGAAAAGATTTTTTTTTAATTACTTCTAAAACTGATCCTACGAGATTCTTTATAGTTTTTATAATATGTTTATAATATATATATAATAATATATATAAAATATATAACTATATATATATAATATTATATATATATATTATATATATATATATATATATTATAATATAATATAGTAATATATTATAAAATCAGGTTCATAATATCAGGCATATTATAAGGATATTTCAGGAGGCGACTGGTAAGTATTAATATATTATATTATAATATTTTATTATAATATATAATATATATATATATATATATATATATATATAAAATATAATATATATGTATATTTTATATATATATATATATATATTATATATATATATATATATATATATAAACTTTTTTTTGCCCAATTTGGCATTGTATTTCTTTTCCTGTTGATTTCGAATATGCAATTATTTTTCCCAGATTCCATTACTTTCCTAGATATAATGGACTCTCTTTAAAAAATTATTTACTTGCCCGTAAATTATCTTCTTTACGTAAGACTGAATATATATATATATAATATATATTATATATATATATATATATATAATATATATATATATTATATATTATATATATATATATTTCGCAAGTGACTGCTTTTATATTAATTGCGCGAGTGATCATCAGGCGATATGTAATTGTCTTCCTTGGTTATTCAATTTGTTATGGGTGGGGTTATGAAAGAATTTAGAGGTGGGGTGCAGGAGATGGTGTTAGAATTGATGGAGAATGTAAGAGAGTGGAGGGGTGCCCCTACCTGTTATATGTGATATTTGGTTTGTGCGTGTTTGAATCTGAGAGGTTTGAGAGGATTGGTAGAGACAAGTTGGCAGGGTGTGTAAAAAGGGGGTTGAAAGAAAAAACGTAGAAAAGAGTACGGTTTGGTTGTGAGTGGGACAGTCTTCGTTGTGAAGTTGTGTTAGATGGTGAACAGCTGCGAACAAGTGTCTGGTTAAATATTTGCATATATGTTGGCATGAAAATGGAGCGGGATGATGCAGTGTGTTTTGTAAAGTGTCGTGAAATGGCAGGAGGTGGCTGGTGCAATTAAATCTGTGGTGAATGTAAAGGGACTAAGTCATGAGTGCGCTAGGGTCTTACATGAGGTATGTTGTTATTTTGTTACCTATGTTAATGTATAGTAGTGAAGACTATGGTCTGAATAAGATATTATAGATCTAAAGTGACAATGTGTTCAGATGGAAAAATCTTAGGGGCGTGTTAGGGCGAGAAGAATTGATAAAATGAGGAGTAAACGTATTAGAGAGTTGTGTGGTGTTGAAGAAAGGGGAAATGAGTGAATAAATGAAAGTATGCTGAGATGGTTTGGTCAAATGTGGAAAGATGGAATGATAGTTGGTTGTTAATGAGGATGTATAGTGGAGAGCTGTGTTGGGAATCGACGGCTCGGGAGAACGGAAGAAGATGGATTGTAGTCAGTAATGGAATGCCTGGAGGATAAGAAATGTGAGTTTGGCAGAGGCGAGAAGAAAGGTGCATAATAGGAGTGAATGCAAGGGATTTCCACGCAATTGTGCGGGGTACGCGTTGTTGGCCTACCTGCGGCCAAGGGTATTGAACCCCACATTGACGGAGATGTCATAGTGAGGGTCAGTCGTGGTCCCGTGAAGCTCTTTATGGTGGATTTTTTGACTGCGGCGAGTTCTCACTGATAGTATAAAGGGGGTGGTAAGGCTGGGCTTTTTTTTCGACTTGTGTCATATTCTTCTACTTTTCTTTTCCGGTCACCTTACCCCCAGTCTTTGGGAGAAAAGGGTGGTGATATATATATATATATTATATATATATATATATAATATATATATATATATAATATATATATATAATATTATATATATATATAATATAAATATATATAATATATTATATTTAATATATATATTATATTATATATATATATATAATATATATATAGTATATTATATATAATAAGGAACTAGTTGGCTCGATAGATTTCCTGATTCACTATTCGGCAAAACATGTCAAAGAAAAAAACAGCTTATTTGTTAAAGATCTCGTTAGCTATTTGTGGACCGATGATGAATTGTGGAGCGAAATTTCTCTGGAAAGGCTCCAAAGGAACAGTGCAGACGCGAGACAAGGCGCTTACTCCGGAGAAATGGAGCCATTGAGTAAATCTGTGTTACTTATGTGTTATGCTTACTGTTATACAATATTTTTTATGAAACAAACATCACTCCTTTGTTTTTACTCTTTAGAAGCATTTTCCAAGAGGCTGGAAAAAATGTATTCAAGCAAGAGCATGATCTCTGTAGAGCTCAAGCAAATGAATAGGTTTATTACAGAGAAAATTTGTGATTGTCGAAAATTAAAGGCAAGGAAATCCTTGTCGTTCGATGTGGTAAACCAGGTGCGTAAATTGCCTTTCATTTTTTAGTAAAAAGATTCAAAAAATTGTCCAATATTTTCAACTTAAATTAATGTGTTACTTAAAATTGAACGCTATTGGTATGTCAGATATAAAAATAGAAAGTGCTTACAACTAAATCTGTAATCATATTAATTATATGTTGTTGTGTTATTTACAGAGTTATTATTTTAATTTTGTAACGAAAAAACACGATAAACGATTTTCTTATATATGTATGTGTGTGTTCCTGTGCAGGTAAATGATAATGGTCCAGTAAATGAAAATTCAGGATGAAGAGACAAGATCGAACATTTTTTTCTGGCGAAGCTTTTAATAGTTTGCAGAAATGGAATTAGAAATTGAACGATAAACAAATAAATTTAATAATTTTAAAATTAAAATTTATAATTTTAAAAACTAAAAATTTACCATTTAAATAGAAATTAAAATAAAAGTATTAAAAGTTGAAATTATTTGTAAAATCATTATATATATATATATATATATATATATATATATATAATATATATATATATATATATATATATATATATATATATATATATATCATATAAAATTATAGATATATATACTATATATATTATATATATATATATATATATATTATATATATTATTATATATATATATATATATATAATAATATTATATATATTAATATAAATATATTAACGCCTCGTGTGCGCAAGAGGCTGAGTCGCCGAACTGCTCAAACGACGAGGGACGCTGGTTCAAACTCCCATAGTAATTGGAGTTTATCAACCTGGTACTTAAGAATTAAAACTCGACTGCAAACATGTTGGTGGTAGCTGTTGTGGGCTCCGCCTTAAAGTTTCGATTTTCCTGTTGGTCCCCCGTGTTTACCCTCTTCTTAAGAGGAGAATTAAAGCACGTTATAGGTAGTTTTTTAATATAATATATATATATACTATATAATATATAATATATATATATATATATATGGTACTATATATACATATATATATATAATATATAGTAATATATTATATATATATATATAATTATAATCCTGTGCTAATTTCTCGTCACACTTTTTTGTGGAACTGGAAATACGAGTTGTTGAAAGAAACCCTTATATCTCGGGAACTGTTAATTTCTCGGAAAAGTAGCCTAACCTAATATGATCTAGCAATTGTAGTGCTATAAGAATAATATAAAAATAGTATTTTTTACCGAAATTTACGTTGTATCTTTTACCGTTAATTCCGAACATGCTATTATTTTTTGTAAGAAAAGAGTAGTTTCAGAGATATAAGTGATTTAAAACATTTTTTTATATATTTTTCTGTCAAATTTTAATTCTGAATTCATAGATATTAATATCTTTCTTACTTTCCGCTTAAAAGGGATCATCACAAGAAGTTATACAACAAGCAAAATATATATAATATGTTTCAAATTTTTGCCTATTCATTGAATTTATTCCTATATATATATATATTACATATTATACTTATATATAAATATATTATATCATATATATATATATATACTATAATATATATATATATATATATACATTATATATATATATATATAAACTATTTATATATATAATATATATAATATTATAAGTTTATTGTATACTGATTTATAAATGTTTCAATTTTTGCCTATTTTTATTAATGATTTCCCATATATATATATATATATATATATATATATATAATATATTATATATACATAATTTACATATATATATATATATATATATATATATATATATATATATTATTTTTATTATCATAATCTTCCTCCTCTCCCCAAGATTGGGAGTAAGGTGCGCAACAAACACCGGAACGGAAAAGTAGTAGAAGAACAAGACGTAAGTTGAAAAGAAAGCCCCCCATCTTCCCATCCTCTTTATACCCCCAGTGAAAACTCGTCGCCATCAGAAAATCCGCTGCGAGGCTTCATTAGATCGCGACGGACCCTCACTGTGGTATCTCGTCAATGTAGGGTTCATCCCTTGAAGCGAGTTGGTCCCAACCATGCTCCTTCACAAAACCACGCCATTCAATCATGTTATGCACCATTCTTCTCGCCTCTGCCAAACTCGCATTCCTTCCATCACCATCCCCTCAATATACTTTTATTAGTGAGAAACCGTTGAATTCATAAAAATAATCCAGCGTAGGGTTTCTTAACAACGCAACAGGCATTCACTGTGGTTCATCCACTGGGCGACGGCCGCAACCATGCATCTTCACAAACGTAGCAATCCTCTTGTTTCAACCACATTCACATTCCATTCTTTCCGACTATTTTGCTAAATCAATCAACCTTTTCGGTCTTCCAACCAGTCGATTTCCTATTCATTCAGCACTATGCATTCTCTTAGCCAGCCAACCTCCATCCATCCTTTCTACATGATCAAACCATGTTAATAAACTTTCATTTATTCTCATTTTCCTCCTCCTTCACATCGGACAGCTTCCTAATAACATTTCTTTTTTTATCAGTTCTATTTACACCTATATAACACGTCCATGAGGTTAACCATTTGCACTGCTAGCACCCTAGATCTATACTTCGAATTCAACACGAAAGTTACACTACTGTACAAAACAGCCGCACCAACATACCTTCATGCAGAACTCTATTGCATTCAAGACAGTCCTTTTGCATTTACCAAGGATCTAATTGCACCACCCACCATCCTGCCCATTTTCCTATATACCCACATTCTGCATCAGTCCGTGCCCTTATCATTGCAACATTTATCCCTTTATCTCAGCATATATGTGTGACACGAAGTGCTCCCTTCACTCACCTCCATCACCTGTACTCTTCCTCCACATTTACTTCCATAATATCTCTCTGTTACATACACCACTGCCCAAATCCTTAAAACAAATCCTTCTCAAGCTTTCTTTTGATTCGCTGCACAAAACCAAATCATCAGCATTCTTACAGTAGACAAGGTATCCTCGACTCGCTTTCTCTACCACACTCTCACAATCGTAATTTTCAGTGGTGCGAACTAGGATTTATCCTTCATAACCAGTATGAAATTGGTTTATTTCTAGGGTATCCAGTTGCACTTTGACCATTTCTATAACGAAAGTCCAGTTCGTAATTTTCAAAAGCGTCGACGAACTTGCGAAACTACTAGCTCACCCATAAATCACGTGCGAACGCAGCATATTTTCTAGTACGAAATCCGCTGATATATATAGTATATATAATATAGATATATATATTATATATATATATATATATAATATAGTATACTTAATATACTATATATATATACATATATATATATAAAGTATAATATAGTATATATATATGATATATATAATATATTATATTAATATATAATATATATAATATATATATATATATATTAATATATATATATATATATATATATTATAATATATTATATATATATATATTTATATATTATATATTATATATATATACTATAATATATATATATATATTTAATATATATATATATATATATATTATAAATATTATATTATATATATATATATATATATATCATGGGAAATACTTAAAGTTAGGTTTTGTTGGGGTTCGTACTGGTTAGTTCATCGACCCTTAATTGAAAATTACGAATGAATTTTGCATATAGTAAATGGTTCAAAGTACAACTGGATACCCTGGAAATAAAGCAATTTCATACTGGTTATGCTGGATAATTCCAGTATGACCCAACTGGTGACGGTGCTGGAAAAGGTAAGGAATTCGACTGGATCCAGCTGGAAATAATGCGGGTCCGTACTGGTTCTGCTAGGTAATTCCAGGATGACCCAGCTGGAAAATTACGACTGGTAACAGTGCAGGAAAGGGTAAGAAATTCGACTGGATCCAGCTGGAAATAATGGGGGTTCGTACTGGTTCTGCTAGATAATTCTAGGATGACCCAGCTGGAAAATTACGACTGGTAATAGTGTAGGAAAAGGTAAGAAATTCGACTGGATCCAGCTGGAAATAATGCGGTTTCGTACTGGTTCTGCTGGATAATCCCAGTACGACCCAGCTGGAAAATTACGACTGGATTTGAAAAAATCTGATCTTAAAACACAACAAGGTCCAGTGCGAAATTGAACTGGTTCCCACTGGAAATCATTGCACTGGTCAAGCTGGATCCCGTTGGAAAATGTGCTGGAACCAGTAAATATTTTTTGCTGGGTTCTTTAAGTTTTCAAAATGTTCTCTTTTATTTTTTCCCATTATCAGGACGTCGTCTAGATAATTATACTTGAGCGATAGGTCCTAATAGAATGGTTTAACGCGACCTTGGCATTGTCCTTTGCAATAGGGTACTAGGGTCTTTTCTATGCCCAAATAATAATCTGGTTGGGCAGAATAATCCTTTTCTTGTACGAAATGCCATGAGTTTCTGTGTTTCCTCCTCGACTTCGAGAGAGTTTTACGCGTCGATCAAGTCACAACTAGTAAAAATCGTACTGTCTACTAGGGACGAGAATATTTCGTCTATGGAGGGCAATGGGTATACATCTGGCACACTAAAAGAATTTAAGTACCGATAGTCAATACAAACACGAGGTTTATTTGAATTCTTCTTGGCCACCACCAATAGCGGAGAGCTATGTGGTGAGTAACAAGCTTTAATATATCCCTTCTTCAATGCTTCATCTGTAAAATTATCTATGTCTTCCAAGTAGCGATGTGGAAGACGGTACTGTTTTCTAAAAATAATCTTTGGAGCATCTGGGGTAAGTTCTATTTCAAACTTCTGTATGGGACAAATAGGAACTGAGTCATCGTCTAAAGCAATAACGTCTTTGTATTCCATTAATAAGTCCAATAGTTCTTCTAGATGTTCAGGTTTCTGTAAAACAGATACATCTGCATCTTCTTTACTTAAATTTTCTGTTATAATCTCTCTGTATGCATTTTTCAACTGTTTATCTGACAGATTCTTTGAGCAGGTTACTATACAAGTAGATCCTATTTGCTTATTTTCTGTAACAGTATCAGTTTTATTAAAATATTCTTTTTCATTAATTTTTAAAATAGGATGACATTTTCCTATATATTTGTTTCTTTTTAAATAAAAAGGTTTATCACTTAAATTAATATAACTTAAACATTACTTCATATTCTTACGTGGGCCATAACAGTATTGGCAAAATATAAATAGTCCCTATGGAAAAGCAGGTGTTTATTACACTCTTTTCCAGTTTCAATCTCTATTGTTTCTTAGGTCTGACTTTCAAATAACCATATAGAGTGAGCAGGTGCAAAATTGTTTCTTCTCTATTAATAACAAAATGTACTTTTCTTTCTCATCTGCTATTAAGAGGTCCTTCTTCCTACTGGTAGGATAGTTGTGAATTTTCTTTATCCTCTTGAAGAACAATATTATTTTTATTTCATTTATATCTTTGTAGGCTTTTTTTAAATGAGCCTTTATTAAATTTCTGTCTTGTAGGCTTTTTTCTAATGAGCCCTTTATTAATTATTTCTTTGTAGGCCTTTTCAATTGACTTTATTAATTATTTTTCTTTTGTAAGGCTTTCAATGCGGCCCTTTAATAATTTCTGTCTTTGTAGGCTTTTCAGTTGAGCCTTTATTAATTACTGCTTTACAGCTATTACTGTAATTATTTATTTTAAACTTATTATTCACACTAGAATTATTTCTAAAATCTTTTCTATGATTATTAATTATTTTATCTTTCTTAATTTTCTCCTTCTCTTGATTCCTACGGAAGTAGCTTCCTTGCTTGGCAAAGATTTTGTCTTTTATCTCATTATCCTCTTCTTTAAGATTTTTAAAATGTGATGAAGAAAGGTCTATTGTTATGGGTAGGTTAGCCAAAAGACTGGTACCCAATAAAATTCCATTCCAAGCTCCAGTGCTTTCAGTTTTACACACTAAAAAGGTAACTGGGTAATACTGTTGGTGTAGTCTCAAAAGTAGATCAACTTCTCCTACAGGATGGATCATCTGTGTTCCAATTCCTTGGACTATAATACTAGCCGCTTTAAGAGGTAGTTTAAATCTTCCTTCTTTTTCTATTTCCTTTAATCTATCCAGTGAAATCAAACAGGTCGTACTTCCTAAATCTAGAAGATTGTGAACTTTAACTTCGTCTCTGACCTTTCGCGGAGTCAAAATATTGACAAAAAATATGACATCCGCATTTTTGGGGGTCTAAGTTCCTAGCATTGTGGCGCAAAGAAAAACTGGATGTTTATCTAAAACATCTCTCATTCTTATTAAACTTGAAATATTTTCTTTATTAATATTCCTTTCTTGTTATTTGTTTTGATCGCAGATACCGGTAAAAATTTCCCTCTCCTTACACGCAGAAGATCGGGTGTAAAAAACTGTTCTTCTCTTCTTCTTCATCTTCGGTTCCAGATTTCTTCATGTTCTGGATCAGCTTGATGGTTGGTAATCAATGAACTCTAGTTGTGTTCTGGAACTCTTACCCAGATAGCTTATGCTCATTCTTTGGGTAAAGAAGGGTTTATGACCTTTCTTATATTTGAATCATTTTTTACTTCTATCTTCCGAGCTTTAACCCTTTTATCAAAATCAGAAGGGTTATTGTATTGTATTATCATGTTATTTTCATTCTTTTTAGGGAACCACACAGGGGCTTCTTACAATTGAGAGTTCGACCCCTGGAGGGAACTTCCAACATAGCTCGGCAATATGCCTGTGTTCCTCCATAGTTTTCTGAATGGTGTCTCTAGAGACTCACACTTTAGACAATAGTCCATTGACTTTATCTCTGTACTGGAAAGTTTCTTAACTATTCCCTTATTAAGTCTTATATTTGTAGAAGGGCTTGTCCTTTTTCCTGAAAATTTAGAAGTATTCCCTTTATTTCTCCATTCCATGTTTTTGTTCTTCATGGAAGGGTTATACATAGTCTTTTCTTTTCTAATTTCATTGTTATTATTGTTGTTGTTTCCTGTATAGAATACTCTGGCTGTATGTCTTCCAGCTTGTTCTACTCTCATGTTTGTTTGGAATAGGACTCCTTCTTCTATCTGACTAAGTTTCTCTAGAATTTCTACTAAACTCAAGTCAGGATTAAAGATTTTTAATACTTTGTCTCTTAATCTTTTATGATCTCTGAGTTCTTCCATACTCTCTAATATCTTAGTCATAATTAAGATATTTATTTGTTGTGAGGTAAATCCAAAGGAAGTATCGATATCGATGAGTTTTCTTTGGTATTCCCACAAGAGATTCTTCAAGTCCAACATGAATTCAGTAAGGGTTATATGTGGTTTTCTCCTAAATTTCATGAACTGCTTCAATAGACAGAAGATTGTCTCAGCTTTTTCTGGCTTAAGGAAAATCTTTAGTTGGATTAGAAAATCTTCTAAGTTCCTGCACCTAGAAAAGCTGCTATCTTTCAAAAGATATTGTCTGGCCTCTGATGTAAAATCAGAAGATATTGTAGTTTTAGCAAAGTCTATTTTCTGTTGTTCAGTTATTAGGCCTAACGTGCTTATTTTCTCATGTAACGTAGATAGGTAATCTTCAAATTTAATTCCCATCCAGACTTGTGTCTTGGTATCTCTTCCATACAGCTTTAATTCTTTTGGTATGGGTGGAAACGCAGGTGTGAACAAGGTGTTCGGGTAATACCCTCCATAAGGGGGTCCATATGGATATGGATTATACCCTGGTTGCGTTGTTGGATTGGGTTGTTGCCAGCTTGTTGAAGGTGGCTGCATGCTTAAGGGATTATTTAAAATATTTTGGGATGGTCCCCTTGGATTTTGTGGTTGACTTCCATATAATGTTTCATTAAGTTTACCTTGACCCCAAGTTTCATTAAACTCACTTCTAATATTAAAAATTTCTGTTTGACCATTCCAGGAAGGGTAAGATTTCTTTTTATTTGAAGGGGGTGTAGCCCCCGCTGTCTTTAAATGTATATTAAAAGTATTGTCCAAAACATTTGTCTTTTGGAACACTTTAGGTATTTTTTCTTTAATTTCTACCTTTCCCGGTTGATACCAATCCCATGCTGTTTTCTGATTTGGGTTGAATGACATTGCATCAATGTTAGAAGGGGGTAAATATAATGGAGGAAGTCCCATATCCTTATGTGTGGGTTCCTGTATCTTAGGTTTAGTCCCTGTATTTTCTTCTATATTTTGTTCATCAGTAGTCTTCATTTCTGTTATTTCAAGTTCTTCATCTTTATTAATATCATCTGTGTTTTCATCCATGTTCTCTGTTGAGTCTTTATTGTCTTCCTCGGGCCCTCCTGAAGCCTCGTTAGGGTCAACTGGTCCGGCTATAGCCCTTTGAACCAGGTAGCATAGAATGAAGAACAATATAGAAAATATAAATGTTGTTAAGACTATTGGTTCAAACATAGTCATGATTAATCTTTAATTAATTCAGTTAAAATATTATAAACGTTTCTGGAATTATCAACAATCCTATTTGTTGTATTGGATTGTTTAGACACAATAAAGTTTTCACAACTTTTTATGTCGCCCTGTTTCTGTCGAGCTGTCTTATTTATAAATCAAAGTTTTTTGTAAAATATTTTTAAAGGAAATCACTAAAGTTTCAAAAATATTTTTTCAGAAATATTTAAAAAATATTTAAACTGTATTTTAATATTTTAAAAATTTTCTATGTTTCAAAGAAAAATATGTGGAGTTCTATTTAAACTCCTTTGTTTGATATAATTATTAATTGAAATTATTTTTCTAAGTGTTTATTTATTAATATTATTGTTTATAGTATATAATATATATATATATATATATTATATATATATATATATATATATATATATATATATATATATATATATATATATATATATATATATATTATATATATATATTATATATATTATATAATATATAACTTTTATATATATTATACCATATATATATATATATATATATAGTATATATAATAATATATAATATTTATATATATATATAATATATAAATATATATATATATATATTATATATAAATATATATATAGTATATATAATATATATAAATTATAATATATATATATATATAATATATATATATATATATATAATATATAATATATATATATATATATATATATAGTATATATTAATATATATAATATAATATATATATATATATATATATATATAATATATTATATATATATATATAATATATATTATATATATATTATATATTATATATATATATATAATATATATATATATATAATATATATATATATATATATATATATTATATATTATATATATATATATTAATACTATATATATATTATATATATATATATATATATCAGTATATATATATATATATATATATATATATTATATATATATATATATATATATATTATATATATATATATATAATATATATATTATATAAATAATATATATATATATTTAATATATATATATATATATATAATATATATATATATATATATATATATATATTATATATTATATATAATATATTTATATTATATATATATTGTTAGAAATATTTTATTCCTGTATTAAACCTTCCTATTTTCCTATTAACTGCTTTTTATAAAACTAAGGGATTTAAAATAGTTACAATATATATATTATATATATATTATATATATATAATATATATATATTATAATATTATATATATATATATAATATATATTATATAATAATATATATATATATATTATATATATATATATGATAATATATATATATTATATATATATATATATATATATATATATATATATATATATATATATATATATAATTGTATATATATAGCTTTTAGAATTAAAAATGTACAGCTAGCGACGATTTTTTATGTTTTATACACAGATACAAAGATGTCAGTAACTTTTAAACTTAAGCCCCACTGACAACGGAAGATGATTATAGGGAAACTTTCCTTAATGTCTATGTAAATGAAATTGTGCTAATCCAATATATCCTGTTCATATGTGGAAAATTGTAGTATTTAACAGTTGAATTTAAAAATGTTTACAGCTAGCGATCGTTTTTCAGTTTATCTACAACATTACAAAGAGATGTCAGTAACTTTTAAAACTTGAGCCCCTAGACTACGGGAAGAAATGGATTAGGGAAAGCTTGTCTTAATGTTTTAATAAATAAATTGTGCTATCCATAATATCTGTATCATATGGGAAATTGTAGTATTTACAAGTTAAATTAAAAAATGTAAGCTAGGATCGATCTTTTTATGTTATATACACAGATACAAAGATGCCAGTAACTTTTAAACTTGACGGCCTCCTGACAACGGAAGATGAAAGTTAGGGAAACTTTTCTATGTTTAAATAATGAAATTGTGCTATCGCATATTATCTGTATCATATGGGAAATGTTAGAATTTACAAGTTTGATAAAAATATACAGCTGCGATCGATTTTTTATGTATATACACAGATTACAAAGAATGTCAGTAACTTTTTAAACTTAAGCCCCTGACAACGGAAGATGATTTAGGAAAACTTCCTTAATGTCTAGTTAATGAAATTGTGCTATCCATTATATTTGTATCATATCGGAAATTGGTAGTATTGTACAGAGTTGAATTAAAAAATTTAAGGCTAGCGATCAGATTTTTCCATGTTATAATACACAGATACAAAGACGCCAGTAACTTTTAAACTTGAGCCCCTGACAACGGAAGATGATTTAGGGAAACATTCTCTAATGTCTAGTAAATAAAATGGTAGCTATCCATATATATCTGTTATCGTATGGAAAATTGTAGAATTTACAAGTTGAAATTAAAATGTAATCAGCTGCGATCGATTTTTTATGTTATATACAAGAATACAAGAATGTCAGTAAACTTTTAAACTGAGCCCTGATCAACGGAAGATGATTTTAGGAAACATTTCTAATGTCTGTAAAATAAACCTGTTGCTAATCCATTATATCTTATCAATCCGGAAATTTGTAGTATTTACAAAGATTGAATTAAAAAATGTAAGCTAGCGATCGATTTTTATGTTAATATACACAGATTACAAAGAGTTCCAGTAAACTTTTAAACTTGAGCCCTGAACAACGGAAGATGATTTTAGGGAAACGTTTCCTTAATTTCTAGTAAGTTGAAAATGGTGCTATCTATTATCTGTATCATATGGAAATTGTAAAGTATTTTACAAGTTGAATTAGAAAATGTTAAGCTAGCGATCGATTTTTTATGTTATATAAACAGATACAAAGATGTCAGTAACTTTTAAACTTGAGGCCCTGACAACGGAAGATGATTTATGGAAACTTTCCTTAATGTCTAGTAAATGAAACTGTGCTATTCCATATATCTGTATCATATCGGAAATTGTAGTATTTACAAATTGAATTAAAAATGTACAGCTGCGATCGATTTTTCATGTTAATATTACACAGATACAAAGACGCCAGTAACTTTTAAACTTGAGCCACAGACAACGGAAGATAATTTAGGGAAACATTCTCTAATGTCTAGTAAATAAAATGTTGCTATCCATATATCTGTATCATATGTGAAATTGTAGTATTTACAAGTTGAATTAAAAATGTACAGCTAGCGATCGATTTTTTAATGTTATATACACAGATGCAAAGATGTCAGTAACTTTTAAACTTGAGCCCCTGACAACGGAAAGATGATTTAGGGAAACTTTCCCTAATGTTTAAAAATGAAATTTTGCTATCCATAATCTGTATCATATCGGAAATTGAAGTATTTAAAGTTGAATTAAAAATGTTAAGCTAGCGATCGATTTTTTCAATGTTATAATACCACAGATAGCAAAGACGCCAGTAACTTTTAAACTTGAGGCCCTGACAACGGAAGATGATTTAGGAACATTCTCTAATGTCTAGTAAATAAGATGCTATCCATATATCTGTATCGTATGGGAAATTGTAGTATTTACAAGTTGAATTAAAAATGTTAAGCTAGCGATCGATTTTTCATGTTATATACACAGATACAAAGATGTCAGTAACTTTTAAACTTGAGCCCTAGCCAACGGAAGATGATTTAGGGAAACTTTCCTTAATGTCTAGTTAATAAAATTGTGCTATCCATATATCTGTATCATATAGGAAATTGTAGTATTTACAAGTTGAATTAAAAATGTTAAGCTAGCGATCGATTTTTTTATGTTATATACACAGATACAAAGATGCCAGTAACTTTTAAACTTGAGCCCCTGACAACGGAAGATGATTTAGGGAAACTTCCTTAATGTCTAGTAAATGAAACTGTGCTATCCATATATCTGTATCATATGGGAAATTGTAGTATTTACAAGTTGAATTAAAAATGTACAGCTAGCGATCGATTTTTTATGTTATATACACAGATACAAAGACGCCGTAACTTTTAAACTTGAGCCCACTGACAACGGAAGATGAATTAGGGTAAACTTTCCTAATTTCTATTTAATGAAATTGTGCTATCCATATATCTGTATCATATCGGAAATTGTAGTATTTACAAGTTGAATTAAAAATGTACAGCTAGCGATCGATTTTTTATGTTATATACACAGATACAAAGATGTCAGTAACTTTTAAACTTGAGCCACGGACAACGGAAGATGATTTAGGGAAACTTTCCTTAATGTCTAGTAAATGAAATTGTGCTATCCAGATATTTTAGATATTTTTAGATTTAGATATTTTACAAGTTGAATTAAAAATGGGGGAATTAGGCCTACCCCGTAGTTCCCCGGAAGGCCGATAGATCCCGACTCCTGCCATCGTTGCGGTATACCCTTGGGGTATTCTTTAGTAAAAAAAAAAAAAAAAAAAATTTAATAGAAAATCTATTTATTTTAACGAGTAACCAATAAAAGGTCTCTAAATAGGCTCTCTAATCATATTACTATAATTATTAACAATAATTTTTTTTATTTTTTTATTTTTTTTACCATTTGCCTTATCTAAAAATTTACCAGGATTCCAAAAGATGTATTCCTTTTTGCTGTAGCTATTGTAGTTTTTGAGATACTTTTTATTTTTTTATTTTTTATTTTTTTTTTTTTACATTTTCCGCACTAAAATTGGACCAGCATTCCAGCAATGTATTCTTTTTCTCTGTAGCTATTTTAGTTTTTGAGATATGAGTATAGGCCACAATCTACATCTATGCCTATATATATATATATATATATATATATATATATATATATATATATATATATATATATATATATATATATATATATATATATATATATATATATATATATATATATATATATATCAAAATTAAAAAAAATCACTAAAATTGATCGATTATATATATATATATATATATATATATTATATATATATATATATATATATTAAAAGATATATATATATATATATATAATAATATATATATATGATACTATATAATATATATATATTATATATATATTATATATATATATATATTATATATATATATACTATTATATATATATATAGTATATAATATTTTGAATATTTAAATTAAAATGAAATATCCCCTTTTTTTCTAGCGAATCGAATTTTTTAAATATGTTTGGGTAAATTAGGTTTTATATTTTAGATTTTAGATTTCGTAATTGACATTTGCTCATAATTTTAAATTAAAAATACTGTCCTTTTTTATTTTCTTTTCTAATTTTGTGTTGTCCTTTTTATTTTAACGTTTGTCCTATCATTTGTGAGTTGGCTACTTTTGTGGCGCAAAAAAAAAATCGATCGCTAAAATCGGTCGCTAACTTCACGCGTATATATATATCCAACTCAATTCTTCTTTTTCATTTTTTTTTATTTTTAGAAATTTGTCGGGAAGCTGGTGCGGTGCGGTGCGTGCGGTGCCGGAATCCAAAGGTCCGCAGCAGGCACCGCACCACACCGTTAATTTTTCTCGTGTTCCGCACCGCACCGCACTGATATTTTTTCTTCCGCACCGCACCGCGTCGGCCAACCCTAAATTTATAAACAATACAAAAATAAAATAGCTTACCTCTTTTAAAGAGTTTCGCAAATTTTCTTTGATAGAAAATTAAAATTTTGGTAAACTATGTTAATAAAATAGAATCTTCAAACAACAAATAGGTAGAGGATATAAATTTCACAACCATTTACATTTGGGTTGTCCAAGCATTTTCTTTTTCCACACCGCACCGCACCGGTGCATTGGCCAACCCTGGTTTACATTAAATAATTTGACGATGATTATAATTTTATTTCTAAATGCCTTTGCTAGGGTTTATGATCATGAGCGTCGGATCAAGTTTCGATCGATTTAGCCTTCACTATCTATATTTTCCTTTCTGACAAATATATGGTGCAATGTTTTATTTGTACAACCTTCATGAGGGCCTTTGAGGCATACTTTTGGACAAGTTCTGTGGATGCAAAGCCGGGAGCCGAGACCTGGAGCAGTGGAGAAGTGGAGCAATGTAGAAGTATAGCAGCTAGTGGAGCAATGGAGCAGTGGAGTCACGAAGATCTGCTTAAAACCAGAGCATCACTAAATTTTCAGTGAATCGAGAGCAGGATATGAAGCCAAAAAATTTGTTTATCAAAATAATGTTAAATTTGCCTAATTGTAAGTAAAAAATTTTAAAAAAATGAATAAGTAACAGGCATTCTTTTATTATGATCCATAAATTCTGTAACCTTGAATTAGTGGTTTCATTAATGCGAGTTGAGTAGGAGCTGTTGCTAGAGAGCTGAAATTATAAATGATGCTGGTAAAAAAATTTAATAATTTCCCAGTACTATATTCTGATACCGTTCTCTAAATGCAATATAAATCACTGTTAACGCTAGTCAACGATAATTTTGCGAAATATTTACATTTGACTGTAATATGATAATAATAGTGACTATAATACTTACAATATAGTTATAATTGTTTTCATTTAAGTTTACAATGGTAATAAATAATATTAATAATATCCACAATAATTAAGTGAACATCGACAATACTCGTAATTTTTAAGTTGATTCTTGCATCACAAATCAAGCTAACAAATGCCGGAATTTTTAATAATTTTTGTTATTCTGAATGATTTCGATTTAAGATTTAAGATAAAAAAAAAAAAAAAAAAAATAAGAAAAAAAAACGATTCTCCTTTTTTAATAAACACTTTTATATAAAAAAAAACATAAAAACGTTTTTTTTTTTTTTTTTTTTTTTTGTGTTTTTACAAAATAAAATATTATTTTACTAGTTTACATTGTTTCATATTAATTTTTTTCCCATTTTTTTTCTACACTGTATAAATAACTTGTTTTGAATGGTCATTGGTTAGTTAGACAAAATCGTTATTTTGATCTGTTAATGTTGAGTAGGGACAAAATTTTTACAAATAAGTTTTTCTAAACATTGATATCATTCTTAACGTTAATTCTTAAATTTGGATAATATTTAAAAAAAAAAAAATAAGACTCAATAACATTTCATTTATGAAACAAAACTATTTCAAGGCTTATTAGCAATGAAATTATTTCCAAAGACTAAATAATAAAAAACAATGCAAAATGGTACAGTAAAACGATATACTGTTTGGTAAATAACAAAAACACAAAAAGATGAAAAACACGTTTTTAACAAACATTAATTTTGTCCCCCCCTCCCAAAGAAAAAAACAAAAAAACTTTTTGCAACTTTTATTGAAAGCAATGTGCAACAATTGACATGCAGAATATATCGAGATTATATCGTTAAATATCACAATGAAACTTATATATATTTATATATATATATATATATATATATATATATATATAAAATATAAATATAATATATATATATATATATATAATATATAATATATATATATATATATATATTATAATATATATAAGTATAAGATATATATATATATATATATATATATAGATATTATATATATATATATAAAAAAAAATTTATATTATATATATATATATATATATATATATATATATATATATATATATATATATATATATATATAGATATATGCAAAATGATAACAATAACAAGTGCTTTTTATCTTTATATTAAAAATTTGCCAAAAAGGGATTCTGAATCGAAGGAAAATCATGAATGACAATGTAAAATGAATATTCATTTATTTTAACGATTATTATAAAAAATTTAATAAGCACAATTTTCTTTTATTTGATATTTAATTTAGTTTATTTTATTTAGATTTTATTGCCTGACCGCAAGCTCAATTGCTCACGTCCTCCGTTCGAAAACCAAAGTCTTCCTTCCACTAGTTTGGAGAGTAATTACAAAGCTTTCTTTTTATTGGCTCAAACGAATTTTTATTATATTCATATAGATTCGGCTGTTACAGTGCTTAAAAGGGCATGCTTCAATCTTTGGCTGGGGCTGGTCCCCGTTTTCAGCCCCACCTAAAATGGACATAAAAATTCGAATTTTCAGCCCGATTTGACTATATAAACACCAAATGTAGCTTTTTTTTGCCCTCTAAAACGTTGTTTTCTGGTGTTTTTCTGTGACTGTAGTCAGAATTTTCAAATTTTCAAAATCCATGTTTTTGACAATTTTCATATCAACTTTCAGAATTTTTTGCGAAATGATTTAAAACTTGAAATATGCATAGATTGGTCCATTACCTACAATAATTACATAGAACATTTTCGATTTTTTGAGTTCTGTGCTCAGCGTTGTCCAATTTCCTAACCCATTTTTTTTGAATTTGAAAAGTGAAAAATTTATATATTTTTTTTCCTACTCATCCGATCAAAATAAAATTTTCAGGGCTTGTACAATCGGGCAAGATGCATCTTTTTTACTTAGATAATTTTTATGTATACTTAGAAGAAAATTTTTAAAAAAATTTCAAAATTTTTTTTTTTTGAAAATTTATTCCGAAGATCAATCAAACCTATTTGCTATTATACAAATGAAGATTTTTGTAGTTTTACGTTGGTAAAAAAGATGCTGATGCTTGCCCGATTGTACAAGCCCTGAATTTGAATGTTGAATGCTGCGGCCCTATAGCCGACATAAGGAACAGGAACAAAGCATTTTTTTAACCCTTGAAAGGTTTAAGAACTTATGAAGCGGGTGGCAACTTGTATCCCATTTCTTACACCAGTTGTAACTTTTTATATAATATTATATATTTATATATATATATATTAAATAATATATTATATATATATTATATATATATTATATATATATCATTAATTATATATTATATATATATTATATACAATTCC